>JAHXMU010016742.1:0-10466 GCA_019455685.1 Philornis downsi
ACCACAAAATAATTATACGTTTTCTTCTACTCTGATTTATTTCATTGGAAATTAATGTTCAGATATCTGCTTAAATTGAAGGGTTATCGTTGCAGGTAGGGTACCATGTTATATCGCTTCCTAACGAATCATAAACTTCTCATTAGCTTTACGAGTGCAAATTCATTCCAATGCTTAATTTAATGTAGCCGGTTTGTATTCACAATCAAGTTTGGCTTCTAATTGAATTACATAGATAAAAAAACGGCAATTGCCAAGCATATAATTACTATTTAATTAACCAATACCATGACATGAAGTTAAAACACTTCATTATGCAGCTCCATACTTATTGGCTGTCAGCAGTACAATTCTATGAAGGCAGCAGCAGCCAGCAGCTGACGACAGATGCTACCTATGCCCAGTAACAATTGCATTTGAATATAGAAAATCTGCTGTCGTCGCTGCGTTTGCATTTGTTAACGTCCGTCTGTTGGCAGCTGGCACTGCTGAAATATTGCGATTTTGACAAATGTGCGAATAGATCTGTTCGTAACTATTCTGCAAAATATTTGCATTATTAATTTGTTACTCTGTTGTGGCAACTTTGTGCATATCCGTTGCTAACTCACTGTGTGTGTTGCAGTTTGTGGATATTTCAGAGTGGGCATATTAACAAATCAATTAAACAGCGCAATTGTTGTCACTTTGGGTAATACTCGTACCTACTCTCGCCGGCTTAATGGGCAACTATGTAAATATGGGTTGTGCATATGTAATCATCGCGTATCTTAATGAAATAATAACAATATTTGAGATTTCTCCTTAATTTATTTCGACAGCGCATTGATTTTCCGTTTTGGGTGGTAACGCAACGCAATGGTGCATGTTGCATTGAGGAAGTGGTATAAATATGTATGTGTAAATTTATGTCGGCGCAACAACAATTGTGTGATTCGACTGTTCCAAATTTCTTTCTCTGCAATTATTTATGGGCACAGGTCACGAATTGTGGTAAGGTCACCACGAAGAGGTCGTTGAGAAATAAATGACAACATTTTGTTTGGAGTCTTAGGAAATGTGTGACTCAAGACTAAAGAATTAAAAGGTTTTCAATTATTTAATCAGTGAGATGTAATAAGTAGCCACTAAAAATTATGGACAAACAAGCTTGCCTTACTATTATTGCAGCACTTTGGTCTAGACGATTGCATCCTTTTTGCCTTCTTTCATATATTGTTTTCCTCTGATAAGGCGAATTGCGGAAAATTCGTTTTCATAGCCAGCGTACGCCGGAATAGGTATGTGCGCTGTAATTTTGTTAATTTCTACCTCAGTCAACTGTTATATTCTATAGCCTTTTGTATTATAACGAAAAGTGCACTTCCAATTTCAAGATTTTAGCTTTACTCTTTTTGCATTTCTGTTTATGTCCCAAAAACTCAATTTTAGAAATATGTATGTCTCCACATTAACACCTAATTTTAATGATTTCAGCTTCAGTCAAATTTTTAAATAATGGTGTAATTTCGTTTTACCCTCTAAAAGTTTCAATATCGAAAAACTCTTCCTCATTATTATATTCCTAGTTTCACTCGCTAAATGTTCCAATTTCCGAAAATTACCCTTTATCGCGATTTTGTTCCACCTGATTTCACCACTTTTGTCCCTCCCTTCACTGGCTTTAATCCCTGAAAATAAAAATTTAGAAAATGGATTTTTGTCTTGCGCTTACAGTGCAAGGAGAAAGATTACATTAACTTTGGATATTGTAGCATCAGCTGTTTGTCTTGAGCGATTGTAAAATTATCATTCTCTTTCTTCACCTTTTTAATCTAGTAAAATCATACATTTACAAGAGTTCATTTATGATCTGCCTACACCACACGGTTAATTTACACTTCAATTTTACTAATTTGATTCCATTGATGATGATTCCATTGTTCTCCTTTTTCTTTGTATGCCACAAAATTACGAATTACAAAAACAACTCTTACTACTGACATACTGGCAAGCCTCGGTTTTGGTAATTTCAACTACAGTCGTTTATTGTAATAGTTTGGTTCCATTTCTTTAGTGTTTAACGCCAAGAAGTACGTATTTGCAAAATGCGTGATCCTCAACTGGAACACTGTAGTACGCCCCTAATTTTATGACTTTGCCACTATTTTTGTGGCCTTTATTCACTGTTTTATCACCTAAAATACGAATTACCAAAAGTTACGTTTCATCCCAAATCAAAGACACAGTTTTGGCGATTTTTGTCACATCCTTACCGGACAGGACGATTGCATGTACATGTATATGCACAGGATATAATTTTATTGAGTGCCTTTTCTACCCTGTCTATCCCCCAAATGTGCGAGTTTATGAAAAAGACCTTTCATTTCGAAAACGAATCTCTAAGAATCTATCTTTTGTCGTACGTGGACGAAGCGCGTCCTATTGATGTCAGCTTTAAACGTTTGTTCCAGGATATGGTGCCTCTCCCCATGTCGAGTCTCCTCATACTGAGTCTGTAACATTTTTAACATTTTTGTCCTCTTCTAATACCTAAATGTTGGTGACTTCGGCTTCAGTATCATCTCTATTGCCACTCTTTCACCATTTGCTCCTCAAATGTGTGAACTTTTACAAATTCGTTCCCATCCCTTTCCTAATTTCTGTCTTTTGGTCTGGGTAACGGCGTGCTGTATGTCCCTTTACTGTCCCACAATTTCGAATTTCGTAAAATTCATTCTTACTACGCGTTCATGTCGCTTTGGAGACCAACTATCCAAATCTCATGATCGTAGCATCGCCCGTTTGGATCGGATGGTGATATGTGAGACAGTCAATCAATAAGTTAATCACTTACCTCACAAGAATTTTACAATAAAGATGTTTAAATTCTAAAATATTTGGGTTCGCTAAACGGACATATCGCACCCTAAATACAAAAGGGGCACAACTCAAAATTCTCTATTATTCAGTAGAGGCAAAAAACCGTTTATGTAAAAATGGTTGCACTTGACATAAAAATAGACATAACGGCATTTTTCCAGTTAAAGAAGACAGTGATGAGACGGAAATTTTTATAGTAGTTAGAGATGTGTAATGTGAATCAATTTATGGGAAAAAGTAGATTTTGACAATTTTTGAGTTGTGCCCCTTTTGTATTTAGGGTGCGATATGTAGATATAGATAGCCTTTCAGATAAGTTAAAATACACAATTAAGATATACGATTAGATTATTGAATCTAATTTTCCATCTAAATATTTTTGTGCGGGATTAGAACCGATTGTGGATGCGATTCACAATTACAAACTCTTGGGATGTCTGTGGATTCATAGATCTCTGGAATTCAATGACTCACAAAAGTTCACATGCTATGAACACGGAAACACAATGCGAACAACATAATTTCTATGAAAAATCATGAATTAAAAGCAATTGAAAACGAAAAACAAAGCGAATACTAAGCATCCAAACAAAGCGACAAGAACAGACAGACACCCAGCATGCATGAAATATATTCATAAACCACCTCCAGCTGCAACAATGTGTGGACCAACTACTGTGAATGCTGTCGTTGTTGTTGCTGTTGCGCACGAAAATGACGGCGACGGTATTGGGTTACGATACGAGACGAGATCACTTGCACGCATCAACGACAACGAAAATGAAAACAACATCAGCAACATGAAAACATAATTAAAAGAGCGGGAAGTTAAACAAGAAAAATAGCACAAAAACAAAAAACAGCAGCAGACGAAAAAAACCACAACAACAATTGACTTCGTTGCCGACTGATGTGCGATCAAACAGACAGGGGTGCTGGCAAGCACAATGAGAGAGCCCGGTGGAAAAAAAAAAATAAATAAAATAAACGATTATTTAGAAAAAGCAAAATTGCTTTGTTTTTGTGTTTATCGTAAAAAAAGTTCAAACATGCCACAAAAGCTTTTAACACGATAACAGTGATGCATCTGCCGAAAAAGTGCTAGGTAAAGAAACAAACGAAAAGGAAATGTGTAGGACGAAAAATGTTACTTTTTAGCCGGCATTGTGTTTTTGTTCGAAAATCTTAGGATAATTTAAATCAAGAAATGTCCTTTGTTCTTTCGGAAACAAATGCAGACCAACACACTTATAGCGTTTGCAAAGAATTGTGCTTGCAACGTCCTCCTTTCTGCCATTCTTTTGGAATCACTTTATCATACACTAACCCATTGGGGATGAGGGGCGTGTTAGAAATTACATTTTCAGTGCTCAAATTACTTTTAAATCACGTTGTGAATGTAAAAGCACAAGATTTTCGCAATATTTTGCTCGATTATTTAAGAAAAGGCGAAAAATCACAGAAGCACACTGGGATATTTGTGACATGTGTGCTTTGAATGCCTTAACAGAAATCAGGTACCAAAATTTGTTTTTGTTTGTCAGCAAAATGATGTTAATGAGTACGAAGTCAAAGCCGTTATCGAGTCTGATCGACACGTTTCCGTTTGAGAAGTTTCAAAGAAGCTGAAAGTGCTGCACACGATCATTGAAAACCATTTGTAATGGATTTTATACGTTAAAGGCCCTATATTTGGGGCTTTTTTAAAACGGTTATTCAATGGAGATGAAAAATGAGCTGCTTACACCAATGCCAACCGAAAGACTTCCTGGCTCAAACCAGATGATCATGTACAAATTTCATTAAAGGCTAATTAGGGTGGGATCTTAAAGGAGCGATTTATTTTGAACTGCTTCCAGGAACCAAACTATAAATTCTGAGGCCTATAGTCGATAACTGATGAAGAACTGAAAGAAAAATCGCAGATGCGTGATTTTTCACCACACACATCTCTGCAGACTTGCCAAAAAATATATGAGCCATTTAAGTTCAAAGGTGATGCCACATCCAGCTTATGGTCACAATTTTACACCCTCGGGTTTTTATGCACTCCGGAGTCTGCAAATTTTTTGAATGAAACATTCTTCAATAGACATAAGGATATAGTCGTTCTTCCAATATAGGATCAAAAAGCTGTCTGAACCTTTGCGAAAGCAAAGCACTTACATTGCAGATTTAACTTAATAGGCGAATACAAAATTTAAAATTTACTTTGAGCAAAATGCCATCCCAATCATCGTCTTAGTCCGCCGATCCAGCTTTATATTAGTTGAAAGCACAGTAAATGCTTAATGTAAGAGTCTAACAATTTAGTGGAAAATGTCTCATAGTCATAGATAGCTTAGGTAGAGAAAAAACTTATCTGAAACAAGGGGATTTTTTTTTAGATTTTTTCAACAATTTTATCGCGTATTCTTTAATAAATATAAAACGTAGTAGTTGATAAATACGGAAAAATTCATCCCAATAGATATATATTTTATGGAACCACCCTAATTATGGCCGTGGTTATTAAAAAATGCTAAAAGAAATACAATTTTCATTTTTTGAAATTTTTTCGGTGGATGTATAACATTTTAGCATATAACGTTTTTAACAGGCCCATTTAATTGACGATGAGTAAGTACGCCATCTACGACACGATAATTTTGTATACCTCGCGCCTTCTGGGTTTGAGTTAAAAATATCATTAATCGTTGTAATTTCTCGTATTTGTGTGAAAATATAAATTTTTTAAAATTTATTCAAGAAAAATCTAATCTTCTAAACAAAAAATTTTGTTGAAAATGAGGATGGTAAAAATAACGCCAATTGGCAACCCTAATTGAGTAAAGCTTTTCAAATTTATTGCAAAGTACGGTTTCTCTCTTCAATCCATTCTCATGATTTAAAATTTACAATTAAATTAGGTTTTAACCAGCTGAAACATTCGCGCACGCTCAATTTTTTCCGTTTGGGGTTTCCAACAACACAAAAAAAACCCCAAAGAAGGAATGAATACAAAAGTAAATGAATAGACATCACGACAAAGTGGAAGAAACGAAAAAGACACAACTAAGTTAAAAAACAAAAAATAAAAAAAACAACAGAAACAAAAACAAGTAAAGTATTAAAAGAGATCGTCAAAATGTATTCAGTTAACTCATGACAATTGTAAACGACGGACGTGCTTCGGTTAAACGAGACTTAACTCGAGTTTATCCACAGAAAAACGAAAATTTTAGCAAAACGGTTAGTGAAACGTAATGTTCGCTTGACGAATTCATTAACGTTGATATTGGAAAAAAATAATAATAATAAAATAAAATTAAACAAAATTTAGTGTTGAGAAAAATTTGGAAAATTCTTAAAATTAAAATTTTTGTTTTTCATAAAAAGTTCATGCAAAAACGTTTGACAACCTTTTCGTGTAAACGAAGTTTAGAAAAATAAAACGGTAATAACGGTTTACTACCAACAAAAATTGCACATATATATATTTTTTAATTGTCGATTTTAAGTTTATATTAAAAGTTGTTGCTTTTTACCAATTTTGTTATGTGAGAATTTTAATAATTTTGAAAACAAAGAAAACGCAAAAGATCTCACTGAACGAAAAAAAAAAAAAACGAAATCAAGAAAACGGAATTGAAACGTTCAGATGAAATGATCAAAGAATAGAGGTGTAGATGATATGCGAAATAAGCAAGAGAATAACAAAAACAAAAACTAATTGTGAAAAAAAAACAAAAAAAAAAAAATGAGCAAAAAGTATCAAACAAAAATTCTCCAACTAAATTAATGAATTAAATTGTAATTTCTCTGAAATAAAATTGTGGATGTTTGAAGAGATCCGCATTAAACCGCAGAAAAAAGAATTCATTGAAAACGGATCAGAACAAAGTGTTGAAGTTAAAAGGATTTCTTGAGAATTGCTAACTTAATGAAATTGGTAACATGAAGTTGTTCCTTAAACCGGGAATATGAATCAATTTATATTTTCTTTCCATAATATTATAATTAACAACTATTTCATGATTATTCTTAATTCATGATAAAAAGTGAGCAATAAAGTTGTTTTCCCTAAAACAGTTTCAAGTGTAATCATTAGTTGTGGTCGCCAGGCAGCCCCCTGCGGAAATGTAGTTACCATAAATTAGGAATACAAATAATTCTAGGAATATGCAATCTTCTGAAAATACGAACTACAACTTTGAATTGCGCCCACTTCAAAATGGGAATAAATCGACCTTTCAGTGATGTAAACAGATTGGTTGGTGGTAAACAAGTGAATAAAAAGTTACATAAACGAATTTAGATGGCTCACAGATATATCACGAAAGTTTATTTAGGCAGGTAACAGAAATGTTCTTATGGCAAATTAATCTTATGCCGTCAGCTTATATTTTTTTTTTTTTTTCCGCTTCTAAAACAATTTTTATGCTAAATTAAATAACCGTATGACTTTTAGGCGCTTTCCCGATGTTAAAGTATTGTTTTGTATACCAATATTGTATAAATGCTCAAAGTTGACATAGCTGTAAAGATATGTATTTTAAGATATTTTCAAAAATATATGTGTGTTTCTCCAAGAGTGATAATTATCGATATGTCAGGCAGAGAAATATTGAAAATTAAAAAACAAATTGTTGGGAGTACAGATAAGTCTCCGCTGTCTTACAAAAGATAGTCCTAATAATAATTTATGGTTGAAATTGTCGAAAGTATAATATTGAACATCTGGCAACGTCACAACTGGGCAATGTTACCGAAAATACCGAGTTTCGAGCCAAATAAGCCGAAAAACAATACGAAGAAATTTGAAGCTGTGATGCATCGATGATTGATTGTGGAATCACATAGCGATGCTGTTTAAGTTATTGTGATTGGTTTCAATCATCACGGAATTGGAATCATTACTGAAGGATGATTTGGGCTAAACGTAAGAAGAACTTTCAATTACTTTATTAGGAGTGACTCAGCAAGCAATTTCATTGGAAGTGATTCAAACGGAAAAAATTTTGAAAATATGAATTGACGCTTAGGAACA
Organism: Philornis downsi; assembly: GCA_019455685.1. NCBI lineage: Eukaryota > Metazoa > Arthropoda > Insecta > Diptera > Muscidae > Philornis > Philornis downsi. The sequence continues at coordinate 7,892 of JAHXMU010016742.1, forward strand.
TTGAAAATCAATTTTGCACATATGAAGTACTGCTTGGCAGGCAAAAACGAAAGGGTGTTTTCGCATCGTATGGTCACCAGTAATGGAAAACGACCTACTACGACAATCCGATGCTTAAACATCGGCAACAAAGTCGAACATTTGAGGTAAAATGCTCATGTTTTGTATTTGATGGAATCAACTTGGTGTCGTGTACTAGGATTTTTGTGATTTTTAATTCTAAAAACGGAAATTTTTGAAAGACCAGTATCTGAATTTCTTATTGTTTTAGTTTCAGATCATTTCTTTTCCAAGCGATATAGACTATATCTGGTTTCAATCCTGATTCAAATTAATGAAACAAAATTTATAACGTTCTGTGAATTTCAAATTTCGTTTGAGGTAAGAGACAAATGAAAAGATGGAGAGATCCTTTGCTTTCAATATGATTAAGGATAAAAAAACTAAACGAAACAGAACTTTCGAGGAGGCATTGGTTCTACGTAAATAAATATCTCAAGAAACTTTTCTGAAATGTTTTTTAAGAGCACTAAATTTATAACAACTTCTGAAAAGTTTATTTCGGGGATATTTCATAGACGTGTTGAGGATACTTTTGAGATCCGAAATGGGATGATCCATGCACGCCGTCATCCAAAGCTGTTTGCGGTGTTGCAAAACTTGAGTGAAAGATATGAGCATGGATTATAATCAGTTATTAACAGAAGGAAAGTGTTTAATTAATTCTTTAAAAACATTAGGTAATTGCAGCATATCTATCATTCGCAAATTATGTAGGAAATGTGTAGTTTGGCAAACCAGTCAATTTACTTGGAGGGCCGACAAAAGGGCCGAAGGTTAATTCGATCTATTTCCAATATCCTGCTATGACTTGAACAAATTTTAGCCTGCGCCAATTTTTAAGAAGTTTCAACAAGATTTTCGACAAGTATCTTATCTGCCAGCCCGCCAAACATTTGACCGTTTGGATTTAAACCGACATGAAAAACATTTGGTCAAAAGACGCTCAGTTGGCACCTCAAACGCTCTCTTCTGATGTTTGAAACAAGTTTGGTCAAAAGGTAGTAGCTTGCTATCACGAGCACTTTTTCCTCTGGACGAAAGTTTAAAAAAATAATTTTGTCTCAATGAATTTTACGCATCATATCTAGGAAAATTGAGTTTATATAGCACGATCTAATTATGCCTATAACTTCATTATAGCAGCCTTATTGGTAATCAATGCTTATGTTCTTTCCCAAAATCGATAAAGGTGTAGTAAATATGTAATGTAATATCTCAAAATCTAAAGCCAATTTAGAGAAACTGTTACCAGTTTGATGATCATCATCATTTGAGTTATTCAAAATGCAACCTTAAATCACTGGCACAATTTTGTTGTTGAACTATGTTGAACTTTGTTGTTCACAATATTGAGTTGGCAACAAAAGCTATTAATTTTAGTCCAAAATCATTTAATTTGGTATTCTGTTTTTGCTGTAATTTATGCCAAGCTTCGCTTAAAATGGATCTTGGATGGAAAAGGCTCAAATTAGAAAATATGTAAGCTCTAAGAAAACGACGTTTGAAAACCCGTTGATAAAAATGTAGCTCTAACCAATTATAATTAATGGTTACTGATTGTTAAAACTACAGTACAGATGTGATCATGTCGGCAAATAAAATTTCAAGGGGAGAAGGAGCGAAACCTGAAGCTACCTTCCGGCAGGTAAGGGTACTTTCTGCAGAATTGATCTATAATGCCATTTGCCTTACTCTAAAGCATTATGTAGCTGTTGAATCTGGGGTAATTTTTGTACCAAAGCCGTGGAATTTCGCAGAAGGACATAGGGTGACGTCGTATATAACAGGATATGCGATTCGTTTTGAAGTTTCGATGTTTAGTGTAGTTTGGTAAAAAATACATCATATCATCATACTGGCTATAACAAAATATTATTTTATTGTCAAAGTAGTATATTAGAAGTTAAAGCTTCAACCACCTACAATAAACGCCTCAATGCGCTTCACATTACACTCTAATATTTAAATTTGTCCAATTGGCTGATATCTTAGTTGATGTGTCAGTTCGTCCAGTTATAATAGCCATTATAAAAGAGTTCTTATCTTAGTTTGTGTTCATTCTCTGATCCAAATCCCTTCATTTAGACGTAAATTACTTCAAATCTCTTCTTATCAGTCGAAGCCGGGAGAATGAGCAGAACATCCATGAAATTGTTAAAATTATGGCGAATAAACAACAGTCTGATGATCATCGGGTAAGAAAGTGGTCGTGAATACATTGACATATTTTGCACATGTACATACTTTGGCTTTGCTGTGGCACCTTAGAAGACGGAGTTGAGTTCGAATACAATATGGAATTTTTGAATAAATTTACAAGCTTGTTCCTTGGTTCGAAAAAGACTTTGGCGGACAGGATAACTAGTTCATTTTTAAACATTTTAAAATAATTGATTTAACTATGCCCATATTCGATGGACCCATGTTTTAAAAAAAAAAATCAAAGAAAAAAATAAAAATTTGGTGGTTGGCAATCTTATTCATTTAATTTGTTCCAAGTAGATTTGTTTAC
>JAHXMU010016743.1:0-10635 GCA_019455685.1 Philornis downsi
AATTTATTGATATGAAAATGATTCCTTTCAACTTTGGCGGATCCATAATGCATTACATACAGAAAAGGCTAAAGGAGGTTTTGTGTACGAAATTTTTATTTAATGCTTATTAGCAGCCAGACAGTCACAGAGCCAAACTTCCAATAATACATAAAAATACAAATCTAATGTTGATTATGCTACATACCTAAAATAATTAATTCTCTTGTATTCCCTGATTGAGATATGTGAGAGATTCTAACATTCTGTGAGAAAACAGGCATTCTATATTAGGTGTTTAATGGTAATCCCGCACCACGGCTTGATGAGCTTCTACTAGGCTTGTCGGAATGGCCCCAGCTCAAAGAAAGAACGTCGGTTGTATCAGAACTCACCACGGTATTCACGATAATCTCGCATATAGACCATCGCATCAGGTTCAGCAAAGACAGTGATTAGAATAGAAATTATTTATCATGCTCACAAAAAAGAATTCCGAACGCTTCGCTTTTCTGTACTTCTACTCCACTTTTTGTGCCGGAAGATTTTGACACCAGCTGCACAATTGCTGTATTTCGATGCTTTCGATCACGTCAATATCGGCTTATGATTTATATGTCGGCTTATGGTTTTATTTAGGTCAACATAATTTACTATGAAATATTTAGGACTAGCATTTGATACAGCTGGAGTTTTACTGGCGAAAAGAAGGCTTTGCCATTATATCGGTTATTTATCCCACAATATCATCAGCCAGTAATACTGTTTTTTGAACCGTACAGAGGTATATGAAATCAACAGCTAATATGTGATGGGCAACTAAATTCTGTTTTTTTTTCTTTTTTGTAAAAATGCAACTTTATTATGAAAATATGTTTACAAATGATTCATTGAAAGTATTGCCCATTGCTAACTACTACTTTTCCCCATCTTTTTGGCAAAGTTCGAATTCCGTCACGGTAAAACTGTTCATCTTTTGAGGCTATCCACGAATCTAATCATTCTTTGATATTGTCATATAAGTGGAACTGGTCGCCAGCCAGACCATGTGCCATCAAACGGAACAAGTGATAATCAGACGGCGCAGTATTCATAGAATATGGCGGATGGGGTAAGACTTCCCATTTCAGAGTTTCCAGGTAGGTTTTAACGGGCTTGGCCACGTGAGGCCGAGCGTTATCATGCAGAAGACTTTTTCGTGCCTCTCCACGTATTGTGGTCGTTTCTCGCGCAGAGCTCGGCTCAATCACATTACTTGTAGTTGATACCGATCCTCACTATGGTTTCGCTACAAAATAACACCGAACTGGTCCCATCAAATACAGAGCATAATCTTCGCAGCGTAAATATTCGGCTGGGGAGAAGACGTAGAAGCATGGCCGGCCAGCCCCCATGACTTTTTTTCTTTGGATTGCTGTAATAAATCAATTTTTCATCACCTGTTACAATACGATTAAGAAAACCCTTCCTTTTTTGTCGCTGAAGCAGTTATTCACAGGCGAAAAAGTGACGCTAAAGGTCTCTTGGCTTCAACTCATATGAACTCAGGTTCCTTGCTTTTAAATTATTTTCAACGCATTCAATCGCTTGGAAATGGCATGGCGGGTAACTCCTAATACTGAAGCAAACTCTACCTGCTTTTGACATGGATCCCCATCAAGTCATGCCGTCAATTCAGTGTCTTCGAAAGTTTTTCGTCTTCCTTCACGCGAACGGTCGTTAACCCCAAAATCACAATCTTTAAAGCAAGAGAACCAATATTAACAAGTTGTTTCACTTAAAGCAGCATCTCCGTAAACGTTTTGAAGCTCTTAAAGAGCTTTGGCCGCCGTTTTCTTTGGTTGAAAGAAGAAAATCAATACTTCCCACATATGATGATTATTTGGCAGAAAATCATACTTATTCACACAAACAAAAGAATATGGCGTCAAAAGAAAATCTCTATTGTGTCGAGGCGGTATGTTTACCATATGCCTAAGTTTGGCTCATGATGTTTAGGTTATGGCAGAATCGACTAGCATTTACAGCTGGCGCCATCTAGTGACAAACAACGGGAACTTAGTTGCGCATTTACATAATTTGTTATTCTCAGTGTTAACTATTAATGTCCTGAATGCACGGATGATTTGTCTGTTGAAGCAAATTACTTTATTTGGTCCTCGTTTACAAGCAAAATCAACGTTCGTGACATCATCTCATTGTCCGAGAGGACTGCACTAACCACGCTCCCGCAATTCGGATATTGAGGACAAATCGGAAGTAGGAAGTGATTTTTGCCACAAATTATGCCATCATGTCCACGAGAGTGTTCCTTTTAACCATCAACGCAGGCATGTTAAAGATGACGCGGGAGGGACCATCGTCCTGCCTAAGGCATTCTATACTTTTGGGTATGTCCACGACTTTTTGTCAGTCATTGTCATTTCGAAAATTCGTCTGAATTTTGCTAGGAAATTAAATCAATTATAGCTTCATATAATTTTTGCAGTGTTGCAATAATATTTTAATATTAAAAGTGACTTTTAATAATACTTTTCTTGGCATTTCTCCAGAATTTGTCGCAATATATGTATACATGATCAGTTCTTGACTTCCCAGTACTAGAAGCACAAGGTCTCAAGTCAGGTAGAAGGGGCTTTAGTCTTTCACATAACATACACTGCAAGATCTTAAGTGTGATGGATATGGGTATGAGACCCAACCTCATAATAGTTGATTTATCGACCTGTCTTCTTGAGCAAAGCACATCGATTAGATTTCAACCAACTGACATGCATTTCTTTAGCCAAATAATGTTTAAGAATCAATGCTTATGTTTATTATCCAGCCATCGCTGTCAATCTTAAATACATCTGTTGACATGATACTGCCACCTGAAGTTCGTTTGTCCTACTATTCTAACTTAGTAATGGCTCGTTGGTTGGCAATCATCGATAATTGGCATTACTTCTTGAGTTGTATTGTTTTCTGGCAGTATCAATTTCCTAATATATGCTCTCCATAATTGGTCTCAGCACACTCTACAGATACGAGGGTGGTCCCAAAACCAGCCGTCCTGGTGCTTGTAGTTTGAAAAAGAATATTTTGGTGAAAAGTGGTAATCTTATAAAACATATGTCATAAGTTTCAAGGCGCCACGTTATTTGGTATTTTTATTTGAACCATCAAAAATAAACGATCTCAGTGAATTTGTAAACATGGAAAAAATTGGTCACCATTATGTAAATCAATATCTCCATTTGAAAGGTCTCAGTCCAATAAATATTTAAAAACTTCTAGATCCTGTTCTGGGGGAGTCTGTTCCTTCGTTTACGACTGTAAAATATTGGCTAGCAGAGTTTAAACGAGGCCGTACGAGCTGCCAAGACGAATACCGTAATGATTGGCCCACACCACACACGGTTAAGAAAATCCACAAAATGGTATTGGGTGATCGTCGTCTGAAGGTGCGTAAGCTAGCTGCAATGAGAGTCATTTTAAAACGTGCTATACATCGCACATTGACCCATTGAGATGGGTGCCGCGCTTGCTTTCAATAGAGCAAAGAGGCGTCGCTAAGATGTTTCAGTAGAGTGTTTGGCAATGTTTCACCCCAATAAAGCCGAATTTTTGCGTCGGTTTATAACCTAACTGGAATTGTTTCAGAAGATGAATTTCCAGTTGGAAGATATTTGTTCGCAAATTTGGCGCAATTCCTTGAAATAAATGCAAAGTTGGTCTCCTTTTTTTAAATCAATCAATGAACTAATTTTATAGTCAAACTACCACTATGTTTTACAAAATAACAGAACTTGGAACTTTTGTGCACGCACGAAAGATTGTTATGTCCCAGATGTAGTTGCCAGATGTACTTTCATGTGTGTATTTGTATAAAAATACGCATACGCACGCAAAGTTTGTACGTACGCATACTGATATCACCATGAATGTTTGTATTTGCCGTCTAACCGCTCATTTACTCCTCACTCAAATATACACCAACGCATGCAATTATGTGTAGTCATCGAATCAACTTGTAGCGAAATGGAAGTTACTGTCAACACAACTGTGGTATTTAATTTGAGTTTCACAAATATGGATATTCACTACCAAACACATTATTGATGTCCTCAGATTTTCCCATTATTGTTATAAGAATAATGAATATGCGTTTGATTTTGTGCTTTTAATGCATATTAGGGTGGCTCGCAAAGAAATTTTGGGTAGATGTATTATGAAGTATTATAAGTAAGATTGCGTCCGAAGTCGAAAATATATGGCGATTGGAGCAATGGCAAGTTCGTAATTTTTCTATACGATTTTATTCAAAATTGTTGTGACAGAAATTAATTATTTTCTACGACGTTCCCGAGTAGGAGTTGTTTGTTTGCTTAATTAAAGTACATTTAGTCTTTTTCTAAAGTGGAATATCTGACTGTTATATGCAGAAACAGTTCTGTCAACTGTAAATGCAAAGTTGCAAATCTGTCATATTTTGCCTGAAGATTTCACTTGAAACTTAGATTCCACAAAAGAAAGTGGAGGTTTTGGTGAACTTAGATTCTTGGCGTCATGTGAATACTTACGAGAGATTTCGTATATAAGGAGATACAAAAAACCGGGGTATTGGTTAATTTACACTATTTTTTTTTTTTGGTATGTTAAGGGAGGCTGGCGAAGTTACCACATGGGCGTAACAAAATAGGGTTTTTTACAACTATCGTACATGGTTGGTTGAAGTAGCCTTTACTTGTTAGTGTAAAGGCAAATAGTTAATTTTTATAATTTATGCAAAATATCTAAAAATTGTTTCATACAAATCAATTCAATGTAGTTCAATATAATTCGATGTAACTCAATTTAATAGAATTTTGTAAATTTTTTAGTAATTCAATCCAATCCAATTTAATTTAAGGTAACTCAATCTAATTCAATTTGCTTTGAGGTAATTCAATATATTATAATTCTTAGAAAATTCATTCTAGTTCATCTAATTCATTAAGGGGATTAACTATTTTCAACAGATTTCGTTGCAAAATTTTCCAAACAGCTGATGATTTTTTACCTGAGGTAATGCTATTGTATAGGGTTATCCATTTAGTGGTTTCAAAATTGTTATTTAATTTTTTATTTTATATTATAATTATTATTAATATTATTATTTATTATTATTATTTGTTTTTTATTTATTTATTTTTCCATTCCGCCGGTCTGGCAATGCTATCAGCTGCTAAATACCTGCCATTTGAAATGTTAATTATTTAGTGAAAACTTTGCCATTTACGAATATAGATAGTTTAACAACCGAATAACGCGTAAAAATAGTTAAAACTGACCACAAAAGTAATGATTCAAACGTAAGTACTTTTCGTACATTACGGGGTGACTATGGGTTTCAATCGAGTAAAATTTTCTTCACCGATGAAGCTTATTTCAAACAGGATGATTACGTCATCAAACAAAATTGTCGCATATTGGTCCCGGAAAAGCCATTGAATCCGGAAAAAGTGACTGTTTGGCGCTTATTATAATCTGGAGGTGTCATTGGGCAATAATCCAGAGGCGGCCGAAAAATTGATAACCCTACACCTTTTGCAAACCATAATAATCGAGAGAAGAAATCTTCAGTAAATGGTATTGGCATTTTTGTTCGAAAACAATAAGATGTTACTGCATCCCCCTCATGTATTGAGAAGAAGCCACTAAAAGTCTGTTTCGATGAACAGAAGAGTTCATATGGAACGCTGTGTGAATGTTTGCAAGCATAAATTTGAGAGAACGCATGAATCGGATAGAATTGAGTAAGCGATTTAATGGCGATGCTCTATCTCGATGATTGAAAATTGGATAGTGTCAGGCACTAGTCCTAGTTCTTTTGCTATAGGGCAATATGGGTTATAACCAAGCATACGCATCTGTTCTACGATTCTTCAAGAAAAAATTCTTTCTTTATTCTTTCAAAAAATAACCGTTATTTTCAATTTTTTTAAAAAGTATTTATTTATTCATCAATGACTATCTTGTCCCTTTCAAAGTAATCCCCCTCAGATATAATACACTTATGCCAGCGTTTTTCCAATCCTCGAAACACTTCTCAAACGCGCTTTTTGTTATCGCCAACAGCTCCTGTTTCGATTTTTCTTTTATCTCCTCAATCGTAGCAAACATCGGATTACATCGGATTCTTCAGTTTTGGGAAGAAGAAAAAGTCAGCGAGGGCCAAGTCCGGTGAATACGGTGGTTGAGGCATGATTGCGGTTTTGTTTTTGGCCAAAAACTCACGCACAAGCATCGATGTGTGAGCTGGTGCGTTATCATGGTGCAACATCCATGATTGGTTTTTGCACAATTCTGTGCGTTTCTGACGAATTGTTTTGCGCAAATGGCGCCTAACTTCAAGGTAGTATTCCTTATTGACCGTACAACCTTGTGGCAAGAATTCATGATGCACCACGCCATTGCAATCGAAGAAAACAGTGAGCAAAACCTTCACATTTAACCGAACTTGACGTGCTTTTTGCGGTCTTGGACGCTCTTTTGGACGCTTCCGTTGGGATGATTGGGCTTTGGTTTCAATGTTATAGCCATACACCCATGATTCGTTAGCTCTTATGGTCTTTTTGAGAAAATCTGTATCGTCGTTGACGACGTTCAACAGCTCCTGAGCGCTGTCCATGCGACGTTGTTTTTGCTCAAAATTTGGCAATTTTGGAACAATCTTCGCTGCCGCACGTTTCATGCCTAAAACATCCGTAAAAATTGCTTGGCATGAGCCGAACAATATCCAACCTTCCTAATAGTGATTCGACGATTATCCAAAATCATTTTCTTCACTGCTTCAATGTTTTCATCTGTTGTTAACGTGCTCGGGCGACCAGTACGAGCATCGCCATTGACATATTCTCGGCTTTCCTTAAGCCGGTTGTACCACAATTGAACTTGTTTTCTGCTCGTAGTAGACCCGCCAAACGCTACAGTCAACATTTAAAATGTCCTTGCACATATAACTTCATTTTTTACACAGAACTTAAAACAGTTTCTTTGATCCATTTTTTCGATAGTAAAAAATCGAAGAGCACACCAAAACACGACTAACCTTTTTATCTGTCAAAAACAAACTGACAATCCAAAATGGCTGATATTGTCAACATATATAACAGACGTTTGTAACAACATAACAGAAAAAAATGCGAAAATCAAACATACGTAACTGACGAAATTTGAAAATAATGATTATTTTTTGATCACACCTCGTATATTGGCCCATCATCATTAGCGGAGAATATCGGTACCGTATGGACCATTACTGCATGAGTTGTATACCGACATCGACGTTTTCAGGCGTATCGAAGTACAGTGATTACATTGGCTAATTTGCCTTTGGCAGTTAAAACAAACTACTCCAACCTTATAAGAACTCAACTGCGAACTCGATGGGCTGATTCGGGTGTCATTGATATTTCGTAAGACGAATTAGAGGAAGAGCTCAAATAATCAAAGCGCTTGGATTTCTCTTCCACGTAAGGTATATTGTCCAGAATAATTGCCCTAACCGAACCTAATTGCACTAACCGAAGTACAGGGTGACGCTCTAATTGCACTGCAATAAGAAATTCAAATAATTTTTTTTAATCATTGTATTTCATTTATTGTGTAGAAAATTTAATTTTATTTTATATATATGTAGTAACTAATTGGGTTTGAAGATGATAGACCGTAAATGACCCCCATGCTCATCCACTCATATAGGACACCTGATCAGAAAATTATTAACTGTGGAATGAAGAGTTGAAGTCGGAACGCTTCAATTATTTTTTTAATGGACTGCATCAATTCAGTCAAATTCCTTAGTTTCGTTTTGTACACCTCTTGCTTGACATAACCTTGACATAACTCCAGAGTCAGGTGACCAAGAGGCCAGCGGAAATTGGAGTTTCTGGATATTAATTTGTTTGGCAATTTTCGTTGAAGTTCTGCCATATCCGGTCTGGCTATTACAGGTGAAAAAGAGATAACAATAGATTATATAATCGGTGCAAAAGAAACAAACATTACTTACTATCGTAAATGCAGTTCTAGAGACTTCCTATTTACAGGTAAAGAGAGAACGAGATTACGTACTTGATAGTTTAATGTTTTGATATCTCCTTAACCAAAAGATACACTGCCGCTCACTTGAATAGCGCCCCCTAATCATTTAACAATAGTGACTACTATTTAAAGCACACTTCACATAACGGTTCAGTTTTTACTTATTTGTTTCTCCTACTTTCACACATCACCTGCAAAAAATTTCAAGCCATGGAAGTGTCCCGTTATTTTGATTCGTTCTTTTCTTTTAAATGAGTAAAAAATGTGTTCTTCTTTTTTAGTCCATTTGGTCCATTACCCCTCACGTGGTAATCAGTTTAAGTGTGAAAGTCTTTTGCAGATTATCATAAATCAGATTGGATTACAGTTATTGTGTATAAATAAATATAAAACAAAAGATTTTAAGCAAAGTGGACCGAGGTAAATCCCTGAGTGTCGAGGAAAGATGATAAATTAAAACCTACAAGGAGTGTGGACTTTCTATTCATCAAATAGCTAGAAAAACTAATAGAAGTCGCAAGGTTATATCGACATCTTTACGTGACACCGAACAGCAAGTGTTATTATAGCCGCTGACAAGAGGACTATTCTGAGATATGCCTCAAATTCACACGACTCTGCTGCCAAAATCAAGGAAAAAGCTGGCGTTAGTGGAAGTGTATCAACGATAAAAAAAAGTTATTTTCAAAGCAGCACACTTGCAACGCTTGAGACTTAAAAAGAAACCACCGCTATATAATCTCCGTAAGGAACGTCACCTTAATTTTTGTCGTACGACTGTGACGTGGTATAGCGAGTGGAATAGAATTATATTTTCCGACAAAATAAATTTAATTTAGAGGGTCCTGGCGGATATAATTACTACTTCCACGATCTTCGAAAAAAGAGCCGCCGTGAAGGTGGAGTTATGTTATGGGGTGCGATCTCTTATTATGGCACAATGGAGCTCCAGTTTCTTTCTGCAAAAATTAATGTGACTTCATACAAAGCCGTGCTGGAGAAAAGCCTTTCCTAAAGTTAAAAATGTTTTCGGAGATTTGGAATGGAAATTCAAGCATGATAACGCGCCACTCCACACAGCAAGAGTCGTCAAATCATAGATTGAAACCCAAAATGTTGAGGTTATGAACTGGGTGCCTTACTCTCCAGACTTTAACATTATTGAAAACGTCTGAGAATGGCTAGTACGGAAGATGTACGAATCAGGCAGGTCGTGTATTTCACTGGACCCAATCAAAAAACTGTATGATTTTTTGCCGAACAGAATATATGAATGTATTCTCAAATAGGACGGAAGCACCCAATTCTAAATTTTACTTAAAATTCTTATTTTTAAATTAGATGTAAGCAAACAATAATACCTTTAATTTAGAATTAATGTTTTCGTGTATAATCAAATTTTTGTAAGGGAGGACTAATGAACCAAAAACTGAAATTGAATTTCTGACTTTTTTGTGTTTAATGTTATTGTTTAATATAATTATCTCTGATTTAATTAATGGAATAGTTTAAAAATGAGTTAAAATGAATTATTTGAATAACTACTGTTAACTTAAATTGAATTGAATACTATTGTTAAATGATGTAATAGTCCACCTGTCCAACCATGAAATTGAAAAAAAAAACCTACTATTTGTGATGCATAGGTGGCAACCCAGTGGTGCACGGAGGTTTCGTGGTTGTGGTCGGCAAGAGGACGAGTCTCTTTTGCCGTTCAACAAGCACCAGGACCACGTCGCAAGCCGCTCTCAGCTTTCGAATAAATAATGTAAGTCTCAAATTCCTAACATCTCTTTTTCCAAAAAGTATACCGTTTCCGTAAGTCAGTGAAATATAGAGTAGGAATAGGAACTCAGATCTTCTAGTTTCCAACCCCTCAATTGAGCATAAGCTCCTCACAAAATCGCCGATAGTGAATTGGAACCTGAGTTCCAGAAGGGAAAAGGCAAACGAATTAACAGTTTTAGTATTTAATTCATTAAAATGAAAGAAAATTTTGTGTTATAGGATTACAGCAAATGCATGAAATATGATTTATAAAACCACAACCAGTTCGTTATAATTATTATTTTGGAAAAAATCGAGCTTAGAAAAATATTTAAAGGGGGCGCTATTCAAGTGAGTGATACTGTATACGTAGAATCAAATATCGGGTGCGTTTTCTACGGTTCCAGTTTATTTGGAATTCAGACACAATTTATGTCATTACTAGCGACAATATACAGGGTGGCCATAAGGGTGTTGGCGGTTTAAATATTCAATTAGAAAAAACTACGAAACATAAAAAAAGAAAAAAAATATATTTGTATTTATAAAAAGTAGAAGCATGGGAATTTTTAAGACTTAGAAATAATGATCTTCAACTGCTCTAAATTGGTCGGATTATTCTCGTAGACTATCGATTTGAGGTAGTCCCATAGAAAATAATCGCATGGAGAGAGATCGGGGCTACGTGGGGGCCATTCAATATCTCCCCTTTTCGAAATGAGTTTTCTAGTAAAAACATTTTTCAGCAGCTCTATGGATACCCTAGCCATATGACATGTGGCCCCATCCTGTTGAAACCACATCCTCGAGGTATTGCCT
>JAHXMU010016750.1:0-11196 GCA_019455685.1 Philornis downsi
AGAATCTTGAAGATTATTGTCGAATATTCGACGGAGAGGCAGTAGATTTCTTAAAGATATTAAAAACCAGTGTGTTCATAGTTTTGCATGAAAGCTTAGTTATAAGGGTAATATTCTCCAGATGGATACCGCGTTTGCTAACAGTGGAGCACAAACATCAACGTGTTACAAATTTGGAGTACTACTTAGAGGTAGTTAACGCAGTGACAATATTCATCATGATGCATAGAAACTTGGAAACTTTAAATGTTCTTCAAATGGGTGCCGCGTTTGCTAGTAAGAGAGGCGTCAACGTATTGCACTTTCAGAGTGCTACTTGGGGCAACTATGCATGATATTTTATAATATATAAATGAAAGTTGGAATTGCTGTCCCATTCATGGTATTTTTCTCAACATCGAGCAATCTTTGGAACTTTTCTATATAATTTATAGTCGTTGTATTTTCTTGAATTTTTCTTCTATCACCTCAAATTCGTAACCTAACCTAAATGCGGCACGTCGCACAATGGGATTGCTTCATACATTTTTGTGCAATAAATATAAGGAGTTGTCGTAGAGTCTTGAAATTCGGCATAGAGCGTTTTATGACGTAGAGTAGCAAAAATATAAAGTTTCATCCAAATCGACCACGCCCATCGGCCACCGCCCATACAACTAAAAATGAAATTTTCGTATTCATTTTTTTCTGTTAGGTAGAAATTCTTGTAACTTGGCATGGATCATCTGTACTACGAAAACAAAATTTTTGGAAAGTTCCATCTAAATCGGCCACGCCCACCGCCCACCGCCCATACAACTCAAAATGAAATTTTCGTATAAATTTTATTCTGTTAGGTAGAAATTTTTGTAACTTGGCGTGGATCATCTGTACTACGGAAACAAAAATTTTGGAAAGTTTCATCCAAATCGGCCACGCCCATCGCCTATATTATGCACCATATACGTGTTTTGTCTTTATTTCTTTGCTTAATTTGTAGCGTAATTTCTTGTGACTTTTTTCATAAAATTTATAACTTTGTTCAGCAGTATAAAATATTATAAGGATTTTTTTTCTATAAATCGCAATAATATACTCCCTTCCTTCATTTTATTGCAGTCAGAGCATGGAGGTCGCCGGAGCTAACCTTTTTTTCATCCAAGGAAAACTTAGAACACTGAAATTTCTAGGTATTTTTTTTTAATTTAAATAGTTTAGAAACTATTTATGCTATCCAGTTGTCTTTTTTCTTAAAGAATCACAAAATACCATATTTTTAGAACATCATGACATAAAATAGTTAAACGAACAACAAATATGCATATACAGGCCCTCAAGTTGCATTAAAATCTTAGTCGTTTTGCGCTTTACTTCTCCCAAGCATTTTTAAGTAATTATTTTGCGATAAAAAATTATTTTTTTCAAAAAAGCAATGATGAATTTCTCTTAACTAAACAATTCCGTACAAAATTGCATCATTACATTTTTAATATTTTACAGTCGAAAAATAGACTTTTTGCACTTAGAATCTTACTGTGCGTCGGAGAGTTGCCCAACAGATACGAATTTTTGATAAATCTTTGTTCATCCTGGCAAAGTATTCTATGACAGAGTTGCCCATCCGCGTACATGTGTATTATCTAAACTGTTAATTGTTGTGGTAGGTAATTTTTATAAGTAGAAAAAATCAAAGACCCTAACATTGATCCTTGATGTGTATTGCCAGAGAGATATCACTGTATCAATCTTTTAGCAAAGGACGAGAAACGAAAAAAGTGCTTGAGCTCCATGCTCAAAGTGGCGTGATCTACGGTGTCAAATACCTTGGAGTGGTCTAGTAGAACTAGAAAAATAATGCAACGGTCCTCGATATGTCTCCTTATGTGCTCAGATACATCCATTGAAGCACTAGTCGATTCTGACATTTTTTTATGCATCAAAGAGTTTATACTTATGTGTGCACTCATTTGCTTGTAGAGTAGCCTACCAACTACTTTTGATAAAAAAAACTACAAATATTTTGGAACTG
This sequence comes from Philornis downsi, assembly GCA_019455685.1. Taxonomy (NCBI): domain Eukaryota; kingdom Metazoa; phylum Arthropoda; class Insecta; order Diptera; family Muscidae; genus Philornis; species Philornis downsi. Next base: position 2,009 of record JAHXMU010016750.1, read on the forward strand.
GAACCAAACAGGGTGTACAAATTTCTCTCATGCGCAGGAAAATCCTGCCATATTAAAAAAAGGTAAAAATGAGTTATTCTAATGAACGTACACATACAAAGATTTACATCGTTTGAATATGATACTTCTACAATTTAACTGGGTTAATTTTGATTGTCTATTCATTCTGTCAGAGTAGTATAAGTATTTGTATGTATTAAAATGCAGATAATGTATACGAGGTTGGTTTGGACAATAAGACAAAATATTTCAGCAAAAAAAAGGTTATTTAAAGATGTTAAAAAGATCTCCAATTCGTGATTCGATAGTCATTGATGAATTTAACATGGATTTGTCATCGGGGGGGATCCGGTTGTTTTTAGCTCCATTTCAGTGCATTTTCACCATATTTCATGAACAAGTGAAATCCTATGACATCTATGCAAACCCAGCAAAAAAGAAAAGTGAAAGCTCTTCAAAACGGACTACATTTACATCACTTCTAAGGATGCAATTCATGTACATTAAATATTTTCAGCGAAGAACTTTCAAACTACTTCCAAAACTATGGCAATGAAGTACTTGAAAGCATTGATTCAATTTCCATTTATAATTCCTAACAGTTAAAGTAATACGTCTTAATATGAAGTACTCCAAAGTTTATTTCTTAGGGGGGGCACAATAAGCTCCAAAGACGTAATTCCTGATAGTCGGCTTAAAGAAAATCTGATGTATTAAGTTTGTCATTTCATTTATAAAAACTATAAATAATCAGAAATCAAATGAAACATATACATTTCCTATCGCCATAAAAATCTATGTCGTTAATGTCCGTCTATAATATTGTCGACTGAATTTAATGGTAGTGGGTGTATAAGCTTCGATCTTATGGAATATTAAATCCTTTTCCAATTCTGTGCCTGTCTACTTGCTTTGTACGGAATCTTTGGCCAGATTTGGTCAAAAAAACCAACCCTTAATGATGTTTTTTCGAAAGCAGTTTTAGTGCAATTATTATTATATTAATTATTTATAATGGAATGTTTTTTTGAGCGCATAATCTGAAGAAACATTTTCTGGAACAAAAAACAATAGTTTTGAATAATGAAAAAATATAACCAAAGATTTGAATTATCATCACATCTCCAGCACTCATGAATATGTAGAGAAGAAACACCGCGCAACACGCTCTTCTCCCATACAATCCTGTGTAAATTTCCTTGGTGATTACGCAATTTTTCACCACCTTCGTATCACAAAATGTAATGAATGTTTGCATCCTTGGATGCATTTATTTTGCTGGGAATTTATATAGGTGCGAAAAAACTGTTATAAGTTATGCTTAATTGGATCTTCGAAATATATGAAATCTGCATCACGGAGATTTCATAGTTGTATCTCAGACTGACTTTAGAAAAAATATTATATTTTTTGTTTTTTAGTTTATGATTTAATGGAATATTTGTCAGTATTTTTAACTTGATTCAATTTAGTATAACATTATCATTGTAAAGCGAATATTAATAGGAAATGTATTTCAAAACAATTTTGTCTTATTATAATTGTATGTTTTTTAAAAGAGCTTCGTTAGGAACGGAAAATACGCTCAAACAGCATTCATAGAAGCTATGAAAATGTTACTCTTTGGGAATAACTTTCTCCTTTTTTTTTGTTGGAATATTAAGTACTGCCTTATAACATTTCAAAGGGTGATCCATTTATATGTAAGTTAACACATAACATTAACCACTGTGCTTCGCATCATGCGCGCCTCTGTTTGCGGATAATATTGCAATGACTTCGCAAACAGCGCACTGTTAGCGGATGTTTACAATGAACGGACTCCACATGTTGGATATGCGGAATCAGCACATTGTTAATTTTAAGTTATTTAGAATTAAACGCATTTGGAAAAATGAAGAAAATAAAGAGTCAGTTTGTAATCGCAGCTCAAAATATTAAGACGTCGTTTCTCTCTTAAATTAACTAGTATTATATGATATTTTGAACTTCACCTCCAACAATTTGCCAATTCTGCATTCCTCAAAGCATAACAAATACGACGGACACCCTGTACAGGAAAGGTGCCCGCGTTTGAATAACCACTTTTGTAGTAATTTTTTTAACTATTTTTACATGCTCTTCAGTTGTTAAACGATCCATATTCGAAAATATGGAAAATATTGTTAAACGATCCATATTCACTAAATAAATAGCACTTGAGATGACAGATATTAAACAGCTTCGCCAGACCGGAAGTTTTTGAAACCACCAAATAGATAACCTCTTTTTTGTAAGCTATGAAAATACTATTCTTTGGAACGACTTCCATTTGTTTCTCTACTGCGATTATATAAAACACCATTAATATATACGACATCTAATAAAATTAACAACATCAACGTAGTGTATCTGAAACTGTAGAATGATTTCGCTAATAAAAAGTTTGTAAACATTTTCCAAGGCACCCCTTCTAGAGTATCGAAAAAAAATTATAACTAAAAACCCCAATCAATGCATTGCAAAATCACACATAGCACTTGAGCGCACAATCCTCGTACACAAACCTAAAACATGCGGTATCTCTGCTACATCTTATACAAATTTATAGTTTTCCTTTTAACTATTGTATATCCTTCTTTTTATGTGATTTTTCTTTTTTGCTGGTTACTTCCTTAGCAGATACATCATGTCCAATGTGAGCTATACAACTCCCCTTGGACTAGAGCATTGTTGTTGGGTCGTGTAGCTTCTGGCCCATCGTTTGAGTTTGTGAGTTCAAGGTAAATTGTATGCGACTGGCAGCTTAAAAACTCGTTCGAATTTATATAATTTATAAGTGCACATTTTAGGGTAGTTACGTAAGGCTATAAATATAACAAGCCCAGAATAAAATCGATTTTTATTTTCGCCTAAAGGATGAGAAGATATTTGTTCTACACTAAGTTATAGGTATAATAGAAAAGACATAACTCAATCATTCAAAGGTTTTGTGGAACATTTTTCAGTTATTGAATGCAGTAGTTGTAGCTATTTTATTGATGGGAAGAAACGTTTTAAAACTTAATAATAAAATAGTAAAATTAAATATTATTATTATTATATTTATATTATTATTATCACCTAATAAACTAAATTGCATTGAAATGTGAATTTTAAACTCCCACAAATTAATGTTTCATTTAATGACTGTTATAATATTGCAATCAATTTGACGTTATAAAAGTTAATTTTTTTTTTTGTAGGATAGAAACTCCTGCTTTTGAGATTGCTATAGTGTAGTTTATGAAGCAGGAAACTATATTTTCATAGGAAAGCCAATCGAAAATCATATTTAAAAGAATATCAATTTGCTGGTCAATTTTTAATTAAATACGAAGACTCAAAAACAGAATTTCTTTGTCTAATTAAATTCTTTCTTTGTCTAAAATTGCACCAAAAGAAACGATTTTTCATTGTATTTGTCCTTAGACAAGGCTATAATAAAATCCTTGGTAATTACGCAAATTTTCATTACTTAGCTTCAAATATTGTAGTGAAATTCCGCTGCCGCGGATGCATTTTTTTTTTGCTAAGCAATAACTTTTTTCAGTTTTTCGTATTTTAATTATATTTTTCTAAGATTTTTTAAGGGTGGCCAATGAATGTTGCTATACTAGGAAACTCAAATAACTTTTTAATTATTAAATTTTAACCTTTTATTATTTATTATTTGAATTGTTTCTAATTGAAAATTGCACCAAAAGCAGCGATTTTTCACTGTTTCTGTCCAAAGATCATGCTATGGTAAAGTCTTTAATAATTACGCAAATTTTTAGTACTTTGTATTCAGTATTGTAGAAAATTTCTGCTTCCATGGACTCATTTTTTTTTTTTTTTGCTGGGCAGTAATTTTTTTTTTTTAATTTTTTTATTTTTTTTTTAATTGTGCTTTTCCAAGATTTTGTAGCCGCAGCCAATGAATGTTGCTGTACTAAGAAACTCAAATAGCTTTTTAATTATTAATTTATAAAATTTTATTATTTTATTTATTTTTAATTAAAAATTGCATCAAAAGAAGCAATTTTTCACTGCTTCTGTCCTAAGTCAAGGCTATGATAAAATCATTAATAATTATAATGATTTTTTCATTAATAATGACTTTACTATTAATAATTATAATGATTTTATCATAGCCTTGACTTAGGACAGAAGCAGTGAAAAACCGCTTCATTTGATGCAATTTTTAATTAAATATAAATAAAATAATAAAATTTTATAAATTAATAAATAAAAAGCTATTTGAGTATTACTTTGTTTCAAATATTGTAGTGAATTTTCGCTTCCGCGAATGTATTTTTTGCTGAGCCATAACTTTTTTCAGTCTTTTTTTTAAATTGTGTTTTTCAAGACCTTTTTTACGGATAGCCAATGAATTTTACTATATCAAGAAACTCAAACAAATAATTATACAATGGGTAAGAACTACATTTTCTTTGTTCGTTTTCTAATAATTGAATTTAAATAACCTCTACGCTCGGAGACGCTTCTGGGACGTCATTATTCATTACAATGTCCTGGAGGACATTCGAATGTGTTGCTTCAAACCATACAAAAATATATTGGCCAATGGAATGTATAGTTTCTTGAAATTAGTTTATTGTAGAATTTTCAATAAAATTCTGTTATAACAGGCTGACCACCTATATAATAAGTTGCACCATCTTGTTGAAATAATAGACGGAGTTGTGAAAGGGATTCTCTTATGATGTTGTTCTGATTAGAAAAACTCTTATTTCTAAATTATTTTTATAACTATCAGCAAAAAAAAAAAAAAAAAATATATATATATATATATATATATGTATGTATATATATTATATATTCTTAATCGTCGTAAAAATCTATGCCGATCTAAGCAAGACTGTCAGTCCGCCCTTAGCCCTGCATGTTGTGCCAGTCGATTTGAGAGGCTGAAATTTCACACAAAAATGCCCCATATTTATAAACGGACTAAGTTTAAAATTAGTCGAAATTGACCAAGTGGGGAAAAACTTGCTCACTTATAGAAAAATAGATATTTTTCAAAGATTTTAAACAAATTTTATTATTGTTAACTTTTTTTAATGATTTTAAAACGTTTGTTAAAAACAATATATAGAGGTTTTGTACGTATATTGGAAAGATCTGTTGCTGAAACCAGTTAAAGCTCTTCTTCAAATTATGATGAATTACAATGAATAATGATGAACTATTCGTACAATGAAGAATGACGAATTACACTGAATTAGGTCAGTTACACTGAATTTTGTATAACAATTAGCTTTTGAATGTTCATTATGATGCAGTTTATTGAATTATATGAAGTTAAACTGAATTGCCTTGAATTAAATTGAATCAACATTATTGGCATGCATATTTGGCATAAGTTGTTAAAATTAACTATTTATTCGTTAGGGTAAATGGCGTCTCAAACAACCCTGTAATTGTAAAAATCCCTTATTCTGATGTGATTAATTGGCAACGCTATGACGGACAAACGTTTCGGGAGAATCTCGACAGTGACTGCCTTCTTCTTGTCAGCAACCGCCACCAAGATCATTTCACCAGCAACCTTTCGAATCTTCCAATAAAATTCCAATTTTATAACGTAAGTAATAAAACGTAAAAGTTTTCTCTTTTGTTTCGATTCCTCTCGTAAGTATTGAACAGTGATAGAATTCCAGATCTCTTGGATTTCGAACCCCAAAAAAAAAGAACATAAGTTCTACCTTTCTCTATTCTCTCGATTTGGTGGAGACTGAGCTCCAAGGGAAAAAGGTAACAATATGAAACATGAAAATCTGACAGATTTTGCGAAATTACATAGCCTTTCCAGTTTGTATAATTTTTTTAAGGAACCGCCCCAGGTCCGGGAAAAAACGGATAATTGGACGTTTCTGACACTTTGGACATCGACACGATACCTACACTATGGATCGCATGTGACACAGGTGGTCAAAATCGCAAAAAAGTTACCCACATAAAGGCTGAATACAGATTTAGAGTAATGACCATTTACCATATTTTTTCAATCATCAATTAAATTCTGATAATTAATAGATACTGAAAGGGGTCCGCTGAAAGCTAAGTACTTTTTAAAGAATCGCCCAAAATGTGGGCATGGTTAATGGAAATTGCGATAGAAATACGAATTTTTACTGAAAAAATAGGCATAATTTGTATAATAAGTATGAGAAGGAGGCATTTTACACCCATTTATTTGGCAACGATACAATAGTCTCTACGCTACAGACTACAGGAAAGCGAAATCGGTTCATTAGTGAAAAACTTGCCCCTTCAAGTAGCGAACTTTTAGCTTTGGAATAATGGGCGTTTTCAGTATTTAAACAAAAATTATTACTACTTCTTCAATCGTATTCAACGCACAGATATTGGAAAGGGCCATTACAGCTTAGAAACATTTCAAGGAAAAGTTTAAAATGACAGTCGGTAGGTGACGGAAAACGCAACTCTAAATTTGTATACAACTCATAAATTTGTATTTCCATTTCTACAATGGAATGGGCTTCTATAGCTTATGAATTTTTTAAAGAATAGTTAATCCATTTCTTCAATGTAAAGTCCCTTTATAGTTTATAAACTTTCCAAGGAACAGTTTAGACTGGTATTCGATAGATGACGAATAGAGCAATTCCAAATCAATAACTAATGTTTATTGAGAAAAGTTTTCATTTCTTCAATGGAAAGGGCAGTTTATAAAAACCCCAAATTTATATACATTTATAAACGGTTGCAAAAAGAAAATACATTTCTTCAATAGAAAATGCCTTTACAGTCTATAAATTTTTTAACGAACAGTTTAGAGCAACTGCAAATTTACATACATTTGTAACGGATCGCAATAGTTGTGAGCGTGGTTATTGAGTAGCGCTACGACAAAAACGATTTTCCACTAGAGAAGAAACCGTTTAATGGCGAGCGGTGCATTATTCACGCCTCTTTGGTTTGTAATTTATGGCGCCAGTTGATTTTTGACTTTGTCCACTTGTTTGTGTTCACAGGGGAAATTTTGAAAAAAATTAATTCCACTCCATATACATTTTAGAACACCAAACAATAGTTGTAGAGTTAGTTATGTATTATCTACAAATTTCATGGTTTCATGGAAAAAATCTTTAGAATATCCTTTCATATTAATGTAATTTCTAAAAATATTTTTTTAGACAATTTGAAATAAATGATGAGAGTAAAAATGCTGCAGGAATTGCCTAAATAACTTATTGCATTGCAATACAATTGATTTAATTGCTGGTTGTTTGAAGCACATTCGTGATATCTGTTGTTCCAGGTTGAATCTCTCTTGATGCGGACGCCATTGTTATATGAAATATTGTATATATGAAAGATGAATTACCTAAAAAAGAAAAAAAACTTGTTAGAAATATAAACCACAAATAAAACCACTTAAGACTAATAAGAAAATATTTCTCACAAAACTAAATAAAAACATAATCTATCCAACATCATTTAGAGATCCAACTAGAATTTGTATATCTTTTGAATCTGAATAATAAGACTATTGTTGTGCCACACAAATTTTCTTCTTGAAACCAGAGAGTGTAGAAGAACATTCTCTTTTCGGCATAGTGTTGGAGAGAAGGAATCCTTGAACACCCTGGCAACATTCATCAGCCACCCTATAGAAAATTAAAAACCATACTATAAGTTACAGACTTTGCGGTTTTTTGCAAAAACTTATTTCGCGAAAATTGTTCTACCATCCGCTGGGGCAAACATATTCCCTCTTTTCCTAAATAACCAATTTACCAAAGTATTTCAGATTTTTTTCGATAACTACGACCATAACTACGATAGATTTGTACAAATATATTTTTCGGTTTCAAAAGTGCAGTTAAATAAAACGTACATAAAGCTATGGTTTCGATGAAACTTTTATTTCGTTATAATGCTTGAACTTTGCCATTATGTACGAAATATCGGGTTGTTTGTTAGTTCACCATACGTTACTTCTCATGACGTAGAGTTCCTTCAAACACTATCATAGCTTCCTCCCATCCCTTCTCTAAATTGTTTACTATTGTTTGCTTGTGTTCTCGTTCTAGTCGCGAGTGGTTTTATAGCATTATAAAAAAAGTTTTAAAAAGTGGAAAAAATGTTATGCTGTATTATTTCCGAAAAGGAAAAACGGCTGCTGAAGCCAGCCGAAAAATATAATCTGTTTATGAAGAAAATGAACCAAATGAAAGAACTTGTCAGAAATGGTTTAAAAGATGTTCTACGGGCAACTTCTCCGTAACGGACGCTCGCAGATCAGGACGACCAAAAGAAATTGTTTCAGAGGAGTTGATAGATTTAATTATTATATTGCTAATACCCTTGTAACATAAAGGGAAATAGCTGACATAATCAAAAATTCAGTCTCAATCGTTCACGGGGATACTGGATGTGTGGATACCTCACTTTCTGACCGAGACCAACCGTCTGAATCGCGTTGACGTCTACGATAACCCAAGGATAAGAAATAACAAGACACCATTTCTGAAGGACTTCATCACAGAGGATGAAAAATGGATAGTATATAAGAATGTAACGAATTATGGGGGAAACCAAATTAACGCCCTCAATCCACTTCTAAAGCCTTCACCTCAAGAAGGTAATGTTGTCGATTTAGTGGAATGTCAAAGGAGTAGTTTTTTTTAACTTCTCCCAACAAATCAAATGATTAATGCGGACTACTATATGTCACAATTAGATAAATTGAAGGCGGCATTGGAAGGAAAACGTCCGAGGCTCACCAATCTGGAAGACGTCATCTTCCATCATGACAACGTCCGCCTTCATGCTGCCTTGCGGACCCGTCAGGAACTGTTAGAGCTTGGCTGGGAAGTTATACCTCACCCCCACCGTACTACCCAGACCTAGCCCCGTCCGACTATCACCTATTTCGCAGTCTGAGCAACCAGTTGAAGGATTTGAATTTCCATAACGACGAGGAAGTGAAAAATCGAATTGAACACTTTTTTTCAGAAAAACTACGCAAGTTTTATGACTCCCAGGGAGGTGGAAAGAAGTTATTAAGAAAAGGGGAGATTATATTACAGATTAAAATAATTATTTTCTTGTACAGGGTTGCCCATATTCGACGGACCCATGTTTTAAAAAAAAAAAAATCAAAGAAAAAAATAAAAATTTGGCGGTTGGCAATC
>JAHXMU010016756.1:0-10919 GCA_019455685.1 Philornis downsi
GGCGGCGTCGATTTCGACGTCGTCATTCATATTGAAGCGGATTTTTTTATGATGGGAAGTGAATAAGAGATTTATGCGTCAGAAAGACAGTTTTTGTGTAGATGACAAGACGATAAACGGGAAACCAACAAAATTAAAAAAATCATGTTTGGCAAGTACAGGTCGATCAGAGAATGCGGTACACTTAATGGAGGAAATAAGTTGAATATCTTCAGAGTAAATAGTAAAGTCCACGAGGGTTTTACGTGAGTCTCACCGTGAAGGCTTTACCCACGTTGTGCGACACACTGGGCATATTAAAATACGATTGCCAACCTCCCCCCGGGATAGCTAAGTAAAACTTGGACTATCTAGGAAAAGGGGCTGATAATTTTCGTACTGCCGCAATTGTCAACCCTTTCTTCGCAGCCAGGAGATGCCAAATTGATTATGGTAGTATGGAACATGATCCCCATTGGCGGAGGTGAGGCCTATCTTACCACCTCTGCTACTCTATGGGTCTGTAGCACCCGGGTGCAATGCATCCCCACATTCGAGAACAAAATCTCTAAATAAACAGTAAAATAACATTTCTAATTACAAATACATATATTTAATCTTGGATGACAAATTATTGTACTCATTGTTTCGATCCGTTGCGCCACTCGCCTAATTTGTGGCACCAAATACTAATAAAAATTGAACAATCCAGTCCTAACTACTGCATATTTTGTGTATCTTTATGCAAAAGAGTGAAGGGACATATCATTTGATACGGCATGAGTGCAGCATCCAGAATGACGAGTCTAAAGAATAAGCTTATCCAGTTAATGTTTTCAAAACCGCCAGTCTGGCATGGCTACCCGCTTTTAAAAATACCTGCCATCTGAAGTGTTATTTATTTAGAGAAAGGTTTGCCATTTACGAAAATAAATCGTTTAATAACCGAAAAAGACGTAAAAATAGTTAAAACTTATCGCAAAGGTGTTGATTGAAACGTGATCCAACATTACTCATTTTGGCTTTATTGTATAAGAAGTTTCCTGAAAGTGTAATTTTATGGTTTTGACGACGTCTTAGTGGCCAACTAGATCATGCAATTTGACGCCGTTAGACTTTTTTGTGGGCTACGTCAAATACCATGTTTTATTTTTATATTGGAGCTATGTGTGTGTTATATTTTATTTTACTTTTGAAACCGATAGCTCGGATAGCTCGGTATAAATAATCTTTTGACTGTGTATCATGACTTTTTAAGTCTATTGAGCGATTCCATCTGTCTGGCTGGCTGATAAGTACGAAACCATTTAAACCTGGCATAGCCTAATATTATGCCAAATCGTAGTCGGAGGTTGTAAATGGGCTATATGCTCTTCTGGTGTCTCTCAAACCAATTAACCAGTTTCAATAAATTACAGTTTTAACCTGTAGCTTCCTATTTTGTGGTCAGCTGGAACCCAAATTTTGTTTTGTAGTGCTCAGTAAATATTGAAAAGATAGATTGAATAACCACGCTTCTTCTAGTACCATTCATACAAATGATCGGTTTAGTCTACATATTCTTAATTTCGCTGTGCTAAATTCAGTGAATGATGCACTTCATAAACTTAATTTTAAAAATGAAAATGGGCCACATTGCTCCACTCGTTCCGCCACCTTGACCGATTTGACGTGTAGTATATTCTTAGTTTCATATATTTCAATCTGTTGCACGGAATTCATTCAAACTTGGCTCGCATCATGCTTTTCAGGAACTTAATTCTAAAAATAGAATTGGACCATGCTGATCCACACCTTCTGGTATCTCCCGCACTAATGACCGCTTTTACCTACATATATAGGTATATTGATAGGTCCAAATCTTGTTACATCGTTCTACTGAATTCACTCAAATTTGGTACACATTAAGCGTAGCCCGAGAATAATGGGCGGTTTTGCCACACCCTCTATGCAGACTCCAGTACAAATTGGTCGATTTTCTGAAATTCGATATTTCCTCTGCAATTTATAATTCATAGGATGTTGAGATCCAGATTTGTATTCGTTGCATATATTTATAATGCTTGGTAAAACTTGAGAAAAAGTGGCCTGTGTACCTGGTATCTTCTGGTACATTTTATACAATTGACAGATTTAGGCTATACATTCTTAGCACCATATCTATCAAGAAGTTGAATTGAATCCATTCGAATTTGGGAAACGTCATGCGCTTAGTAAAATTTGATCCGACAGTCAGAACGGTCGACATTACTGCACGCTTTCTACTGGGTCCCATACAAACTGACTGACCTTTCTAGCACCTCCCATATAAATTACATAATTTGTTCCTCATTTTCCCGAGTTCACTTTCAATTACACTAAATTAAATGATGCTGGGCGCTTAATGAACTGAAAATGGATTGTACGGCCACGACGCTTAAAGTCGATTTTACAAAAATCAGTGGTCCTTTTATAATTTGTAAGTGGAAGATTTCGGTGTGTTTTAATTTAGCTTCTTTCATTGTGCGTTAATTTATTTTTCAGCAACGCAAGAAGACGTAGTGTCAGTTCACCCGACAGAAATTTGTTAATGATTACGTCAATCTTATGTGACCATGTGACTCCATCAATTTGGGGTGCCCAGAATTAGCGCTGATTTAAAAATTGCCGGATGAGGTTGTGAACACATTTTCACCATAACTTTCATTTAATTTCGCCGAAGGAAATGTTATCTATGCAATGACTTAACACCTGTAAAAATTCTGAAGTTTTGACAAAGACGATATGATAGGAAACAAATGAGGCAATGAGGATTCAGGTTCAGGATTCTAAGAAAGCCCGCAGCACAGAAAATGAGGGTAGAATTATAATTACTAAAGTAGGTCCGCACAGTTTACGTAAAAGAAACGATATGAGGAAATTAGTTAAGGAAAATGGGAGGCTCTGAATGAACGATATTGGTAGATCGAGGAATAATTTTGATTGGTTTCAAGTTCTGGTTTCCAAAGCAAAAATATACTGAATTTTGTTTCTGATACCGATAACCCAATCAAAATTGCGATCATAGTTTCAATTACGTGCTTTGATGATTGCCGTGATCTAATAGTAACCACGCATTACTACGCATTACGGTTACTATTAGCTCATGGCAATCAGAAATCGTTCAGGTCTTTTGTAATGCCCTGGCCGCCAAGATATTGTTTTCGCCGTTAAAGTGTATCCTGGTGGTGAATTTAAGGAGGTAGCTACGTCCCTTCCGATACTTCGCATGCAAACATTTATCGTTGTAGGATCTCTCAATCATTTAGAATGAGTAAGCTTGTTTTCGTTAGAATCAAATCTATTTTAGCATTTTATGGTGCTAAACCCAAAAATTGGGTATCGAGTTATTCGGAAAATGACAATTCTTTAAAATTTGATTTTCATTTCTGAAATTATTTGAAAACTTGTTTGATCGAGTTTTTAAAATTTCGTAAAATTCCAGCCATGAATTCAAAATTTCCAGAATTTTGTTGTTAGGGAATTAAAGTTTCGTACCAAACTGGTTTTGATTTTTTGGGAGATCTTCACCTGTGTCCTTACATCCTTCTATATTCTCGCTCTCCTGTGCTTTCCACAACAATTTTTTTCTCTTCTTTTTTTTCTTTACAACGTTGCATCATACCGCTCGTAACAAATGACTTTGCCTCTTATACAGTTAACGTCGACCTAAACGCGGCTTTTCATATCCAAGTTTGGCTTCCGTCTTTAGTTTCCATCAAAATATTGTCAGAAACATTAGATAAAGGTTTGAGGCGTTTTGTCGTAGTAGTTGATAGAGTTTGGTGGAGTAGACTGGGGCTTTTTTACTCCGCTCAGTCTCGTGCGTACCTTAGCTGCATTCTGGTGGTGATCCTAGTCAGTGTTAGCAGCGTGGTTTGCATACAAATCTAAGAATACTCTGTCGGCATATTTTGGCATTCAAATCTCAAAGAACAATTCACTCATAAAATGTACCTTTGCTTTCTTCTTGTCTTCTGCTGCGGCGGAAATGATATACGGATTATGAGGCATCGAGACTGTATCTCCAGGTGACCAGTTGATATTTGGCATCTAGTGGTGGCATTTTTTCTAGGTAGCCTAGTCTCGTGCATATTTTGGCATTCAAATCTTAAAGAACAATTCACTCATAAAATATATTTTTGCTTTCTTCGTTCTTGTCTTCCGCTGCGACGGAAATGATGCGAATCGTAGCTATGTATAGGTATATGGCCCCTATATTTCTAAACCGCCCTATGTAATCTAGGTCTAGATTACATGATTGCCGCATACAGTCTTTGAGTGAAAATTGTTTGAAGTTTTTCCCCAATTCCTACCAGCGATGATACTGCATCCTTGCAATATACTATCTATCGTTCCACCTACTTGGTACAAAAATTCCAGTCTGTTCAGGAATTTCATCCAGGGCGATGAATCCTGTGAATTTGTTAAGCTTAGCTACGCACTTCCTACCAGTGAATTTGATCAGTAGCATGAGGATCATGAGGCACCGGGACTGTGTCCCCACTTGACCAGTTGATATTTGACATCTAGTGGGAGCATCTGTTCTAGGTAGCTGACGAGGGAGGTTCCAAAATTAGCTGACCTGACAAAGAAGACACTAAAAGTTGAGAAAAATGTTCTTCATTTTTCAACAGACTTCGCTTCCTCATTGTTGGCAAATCTTTTATGACGAGCCATTTTTTCAAGTTTGGAAATAGAAAATAGTTAGTCCGAGGGAGCTAAATCAGGCGAATAAGGTGCCTGATGTGGCAACTTCAACTTAAATTCATTAATTTTGACGATCACAATGGGTGGAATTGGAGCACTGTCTTGTCCATAATTAAATCGCCTAAATGCTGCAATAAATTAGCATATTCGCAGTTGATTGTTTTTTTTTCTGAAGATAATCAATAGAAATAATTCCATGCACATTTCAAAAAAAAAAAAAAACAGACACCATTATTTTGACTGCAAATGGAACCGTTTTCGCCTTTTCTCCCATTCTAGTTCAATGTTTTGACTGTTCTGTTCCCTAGTGTGAAGTGATGGACCAATGTCTCATCCATGGTTATAAATTGACGCAAAAATTCGGTTTTATGCCAAACACTGTTCTGAATAATTTTCACGACGCTGTTTTTGCTCTACTAAAAGCAAGCGCGGCATCCATCTTGCGCACAGCTTTCTCATCTTCAAATCTTTGGTTAATATACGGCGTATAACACTTTTTGAAATGCCTATCCTGGATTGTGGATTTTCTTATCCGTGTCTGGAGTGGAGGCATCTCAATTGGTAGACCACTCGTTTAAATTCTGCTACCCAATATTTTACAGTCGTTAACGAAGCAGCAGACTCGTCCAGAGTGGAATCTAGTTCGGCTTTAACATTGGCTGGACTGAAACCTTTCGAATGGAAATATTGAATTACGTAATAGTGACCAATTTTCTCCATGCTTACAAATTCACTGAGATCGTTTACTTTTGATGGCTCAGTAACAATACTAAGCGCCTTGAAACTTAAAACATATGTTTTATGAGATTTTCGCTTTTCCGTATGGCACCATCCATGCGTTAGGTCGGCTAATTTTGGGACCGCCCTCCAATATTTATGCTCGAAAGGGGAGCTGTACTGCAACCGGTTCCTACTGACCTATAGAATATCAGAGACGTTAAGACAGACCTCACCTTTGCAAATTTGGGTATGTCTTATATTGAAAAACTCAATTTGGTATCTTTTGACTGGATGGAAGAGCCAATAGTTGTGGTAGCCTGCTCCACAAATTATCGACACCTATTCGTAGATACTTCAAGTTCACTTGTGGGGCACTGGCAATCGCATTGTAATGTGGCTACACGGGGAAACTCACTTTAAGTCGCCGTCTCTTACCCACAATGAATTCACATCCGAATTTAGACTTTTCAGCCAATCAGCTGTAATAAAAATTTCACAGTTAGATTCTTGTCATATCCTTCGCATCTTCTGGATGGTCGTGACGTGTAAATGTTTATAAGGAGCATTGGTCAATAGAATATACACATCCTCTCTTTTAACAGTGCGGACATTTAACTCACGGTTCTTATAAAGTTTCCGTGAGAGGCCAACATTTATCTATTTATTTTTATTCGTATTTCCACAATAAATCTATTTGAGATGAGCTGCTTATAAAGTTATCGCATCCAATCCTAGTGTTGGGACTGTCAGCGACTATTATGCTGGTACAAGAGCGAAGCTTCAGTAACAGATGTTACCTACTTAAGTTGAACGAGTTTTAGCATGACATTTGTGCTGCTCAAACTAGTCATCTTCTCACTTTAGTTACCATTAGACGGATGTCTGATGACATTACCAAGGAATATTTGTCGGAAATCGGAGGCTGTTTGGGAAATTCTGCAAAGGTATCGGATTACTTCCAAATAAATAATAGTTAACGTGCCCTAAGAGAATTTCTATTTCGATGAACACAAAGATATACATCTTCACAATCTCTGCGGATATTTCAATTGCTTTTCTGTGAATCTTTCGT
Organism: Philornis downsi; assembly: GCA_019455685.1. Classification (NCBI taxonomy): domain Eukaryota; kingdom Metazoa; phylum Arthropoda; class Insecta; order Diptera; family Muscidae; genus Philornis; species Philornis downsi. The sequence goes on from JAHXMU010016756.1 coordinate 6,500, forward strand.
CTTATGACTTTTGCACCATAGTCAACGTACGCTTACAATAGCGCACTTTTGTGACTGCAAAACAATAATTCGCCGGCAATCAAAATTCTGTGAGCTCTTAACAACCAAGTGCTCATTTTCTATTAAATTCAGTAAATTCTACGATTTTTGTATTGCGCTGCAGTAGACTTTATTCGTTATGTGCTCATTATAGGGTATTTCAATGGACTGCTATTTAAGCGCATAACTTTTTCCATTCGGCTCTGGCCGCAAAGGTGACTTCTGACGAGGAGAAGACATATGCAATTAACGTTAACTGACGTTTGGTCAGTTTGACTTTATGTCTTCCTCCTTTTCTTTTTGCGTGAGAGATCGGGGATTTTACTTACATTTATTATTTTTAAGGTGATGTGAAATTTTTCGAAAATCATATTTTTTGTTTTTCGTCTTTATTGAGTTTTGTAAAGAAAAAATTTCGCACGAGTTTTTATGAGATGTGAAAATCTTTCTCCTCTAAAGTGGCGTTTTAAAATTTAAGTATCTTAATAATTTTGTGTTGGGACTGCTTTAGAGTTTTGACCGAACACTTTAATTAAATAAAGTAAGTATTTAGCTTTCAATACAAATTTAATATAAAATAGTTTGTTTGCATTACCGTAGATTTGGTGGTCAATTTCATCGGGCATCATAGCAAAAATGATAACGATTATATTCGCAAGCTTATATGATTGTCTGCTCCATCAGCTGCAGAATTTTGTGAACCTTTGAGTAATAGCATAGCAGTTTCATTTGTTCCATCTTATAGCCGACAGATGCTAACATGGATTTGGATGAAGTAGCGAATTTAAGGCAGGTTTGATTAACCAAATAATTTCAATACTTGGGATCACTAAGGAAGCCGTCGAAATAATTAGGAGGTATCTATGAAAAGGCTGGTCCAACGGGAGGATTACAGGCTTCATTGCTTTAAAAATATTGACAGAATATTGACAGATTAATGATGTCTCGATGGGAAAACAGAGGAATCTGTAGTGCACCATTTACATCACCTATCGTAGAGTTATACGAAGTATTGCAGGATAAATTTGGTTCTTAACGAGTTTAATCGTTATGTACTCCTCTACTAGTGATGGCTTCGAAACTCGTCCACTTGTGTGATTCACTTAGAGCTGGTGTTTTTAAAATAAAATCAATAGAGAATTTTTGTCCGATGAACTGATTTGCAAATACCTTCACCAAACGTCCTGTTGCGCCAGTGCAAAGGTGCGCGGGTGCCAGAAGAGGCGTGGCAAGTAGCGGGATTATTATCGAAAAATATTCTGAATTAACTTATAGCAAGCAAGGAAACAAAAGTATAACTTAACGAAGCTTTCCAATAGAGGGACCATTGATTTCCCCAAAATCGACCAATTTCCATGTGTGGAGTGGTATCGTCTATGTGGTGGCTGATGCGTGATAAATTATGTTAAATTTAATGCAATTATAGGCAAAAGTGAACCTGATAATACACAAGTTAAATTAGACAATTTGTATACAAGTTACCAGGAAGGGCGTAGTCATCTGGTCGATATTTCCAAATTTTAGGTAGCACAATTACGGTTAACTTAAGCCACTGCTGTCTACGGAGTAGGGTTTACAGGGGAAGAATAAAATTTCAGTAAATCGGTTAACTTGATTGAAAGGTACTAGGTGGAGAGTGACAATATCATCCATTTCCATTGTTGGAAATAAGCTTATCAAACAAATCCCGTGTGCAAATTTAACCGAAGTCGGTACAATTTCTTGAAACTAAAACTAGCCAACCTGACGTATAAATGATGCGACTAGTTTGAAAAAAATTAGTTTGGTGAAAAGTGGCAACCTTATGAAACTTATGTTTTAACTTCCAAGGCGCCACAAACATGGGATAAATTGGTCACAGTTATGTAATACAATATTTCTATTTGAAAGGTCTCACTCCAACCAATATTAAAGCCAAGCTAGATTCTACTTTGGGGGAGTCTGCTCCTTCGTTTACGACTGGGTAGCAGAGGTTAAACGAGACCGTACGAGTTGCCAAAACGAACATGGTTAAGAAAATCCACCGAATGGTATTGGATGATCATTTGTTGAAGGTGCGTGAGCTAGCTGAGATGATAGGCATTTCAAAAAGTGATATACACCGTATATTAACCGAAGATTTGAAGATGAGAGAGCTATGCCCAAGATGGGTGCCGCGCTTGCTTTCAATAGAGCTAAAATAGCGTCGTAAAGATGTTTCAGTAGAGTGTTTGGCAATATTTCACCGCAATAAAGCCGATTTTTTGTGTCAATTTATAACCATGGATGACATTGGTTCATCACTTCACACCTGCGACAAAGGAGTCGAAGCAGTGGACTGGAATGGGAGAATCATGTCCAAAGAAGGTGAATACTGTTCCATCTGCAAGCAATGTCACGGTCAATGTTTTTTTAGGATGCACATGGGATTAATTTTATTGATTATGTTGGGAAAGGGAAAACCATCTTTGGCGAATATTATGCTAATTTGTTGCAGTGTTTAGGTGATGAAATTATGGAAAAAAGCATGCATTTGACGGAAAATAAAGTGTTGTTTCACCAAGACAATGCTTTAGTTTGCAGATTTACTATTGCGAAGGCAAAAATTTATGAATTGAAATTCGAATTGCTTCATCACACAACATATTCATCAGATTTAGCTCCCTTGAACTATTTTCTATTTCCAAACTTGAAAAATTGGTTCGGCGGTAAACGATATGCCAACAATGAAGAGGTTGAGTCTGCGGTTGATGGCTATTTAAGGATATTTGACAGGATGTAAAAGCCATTGAATATCGATGGAAAAGTGTATCGAGCTAAAAGGAGATTGTGCTGAAAAATAAAGAATATTTTTTCCAACTGTTTTGTGTTTTTCTTTTATTGTTTTAGCACCGCCCTCTTATGTATCTAAGAATATGTGGGCTAAAAAAGTTATTAGTATGATAAGTATCAGAGGAAGCGCTTATTATGGCGTTTTACCAGAGATAGAAAATTAATAAAACGGTTACTGCACTACTTATTAGAAATTACAAAAAAAAAGATTGAATTTCGGAAAATCTGCCAATTTCTATGCAATGTACCAGGAAAACTGTTTTTTTTCATTCATTTTCTTTATTGGATCTTTCTTTCGAAATTTACAATATGTACTCAAATCTTAATCCTATCTTAAACTAAAGTATCCTGCCATTGCCGGATCTTGTTTTTGGCGAGCAGATCTGATTATCACCGGACCAAGTCTAGCGTGTCCTTTCTTTTTAGCCGTATATGACCGGGAAAATGTTGAAGGTTTTGAGCGAGTGGGTTTGAGTGGGAGGACAACTTCGATACATATGACCTGCTTAATTTTTTTTATTTCCTCGGAAATATAAGGAATGTTTAAATCTTTGTGTATGTTATCATTCCTAACATACCATGGGGCACCACAAATTTGACGCAGTATTCTTGACTGTCTTCTCTGTAGCTTATTTATGTTAGAAGCCGATGCCGTTCCCCACAACTGGATGCCGTATGTCCATATTGGCTTCAATATGGTTTTGTAGATGGTGATTTTATTTTCCAAACTGAGAGTAGACTGGGAGCCAATAAGCCAGTGGAGTTGAGCCATTTTTAATTTCAATTGTATGATTTTTGAGTCAATGTGATTTTTCCAGGTGAGACGTCGGTCAAGGTGAATACCCAAATATTTCACATGGTTATGAACGGGTATGGTACTACCGTGAATAGTGAGGGCTGGGCAATTGTTCTGTCTAAGAGAGAATGTAACCTGTATACTCTTAGTGGCATTTACTTTTATCTTCCACTTTTCGAGCCAAGATTCTAATGTGTGTATATGAGAGTGCAGTTGTCTAGAAGCCATTAATGGGCAAGTGCTAGTGCTCATGAATGCAGTGTCATCAGCGAAAGTTGAGGTTTGAATTAGGGAATGAACAGGCATGTCAGAGGTGTAGATGGAACTCCTGCTGTAACTTTTCTTTGAGTTGAAACAGAGTCTTTCGATTTTACTACAAAAGATCGATCCTTCAGATAGCTCTCCAGGAGCTTGTGGGTATTTGCCGGTAGAAAAGAGACTATTTTGTGAATAAGGCCTTCATGCCACACTTTAGCAAAGGCTTGGGAGATGTCTATAAAGAGAGCTGAGCAATATCTCCGATCTTCGAATGTTTTTCTGATCTGGGTTACTATACGGTGTACTTGTTCTGTCGTTCCATGACCCTTGCGAAACCCAAACTGGTGCGTGGGTATTACATGGTTTGCTTCAATATGGGGGTACAACATTTGGAGAAAGATCTTTTCAAACAGTTTAGATAAAATAGAGAGTAAACTTATGAGTCGATAGGATGTAATTTGTGACAGTTCCTTTCCAGGTTTTGGGATCATTATTATTTCAGACAGCTTCCATGAT
>JAHXMU010016759.1:0-11255 GCA_019455685.1 Philornis downsi
ATTATTTTTAAGTCTTAAAAATTCCCATGCTTCTACTTTTTAAAAATGCAAATATATTTTTTTTATGTTTCGTAGTTTTTTTTTTAATTGAATATTTAAATCGCCAGCACCCTTATGGCCTACCCTGTATTTAAATGCTTGATTTTCTTAGTTAAATTTTGTTTGCTCTCTTCCGGCTGGCTCATAGAGTTCATTGTCATGAGTATTTCAATCGATGAATTCGATCGAATGAATTTACATCCAATTTTAAAGTACATCCTTAAGTTGATATTCGTGGTTATTTTCTGTAAAAAAAAAACGAACAGCGTTTTCCTAAAAATGGCATTCTGTAATAACAGATATAACTGGGGTTTTTACCTCCGTTAACCAAGATTACTATAATTTTTAACTCACGAAAATATTTGAATATTGATGAGCTGATCGAAACATTATATTTATGTAAGAGTACGAACTTAATCAATTTCAACTGTTTCTACTTTTGTAACTTCACAGGCAAGAATGATAGTAAAAAATTCGACACTCAAAAATTTAACAAATACGTAGAAGGAAGCATTTAGAGTATAAAATATCATCTCAACAAATGTGTTTCTAAGACAATTGAGCGATACCTGTCTGCTCTGCAGACTGGATGGATGATGGACGTTATAACTACGGCAAACGTTCAGGAATCTTCTTAGTACTTTGCACTGTCTAATATTTTTCCTACTAGTGGCGGGAATCAAAAATTTGCCTGTCCCTTCGGACACCTCCTTTACAAATTTACCGGTTTTGAGAATTTTATTAGGTTTTCGCCGTTTCTTTTTACAAAAATGCAACTTTATTATGAAAACATGTTTTCATTGCTAGCTACTGTTGCATCATTCTTTCAAAGCTCGAATTCCGTCACAGTAAAACTGTTCATCTTTTGAGGCTATCCATTAATCTAGCCTAGTCTAGTTGTCATAGGAGTGGAACTTCTTGTCAGCTAGACCGTATTCCATTGAATGGAGCAGGTGATAATCAGACGGCGCAATATCTGAAGAATATGGCGGATGCGGTAAGAATTCAAATTTTAACGATTCCAGGTAGGTTTTAGCGGGCTTCACCACGTGAAGCCGAGCATTGCCATGCGGAAGAATCACTTTCACGTGCCTCTCCGCGTACTGTGGTCGTTTCTCGCGCAGGGCTCTTCTCGCTCGCATTAATTGAAGTCGATGCCGATCCTCAGTGGTGGCTTCGCTTGGTTTCAACAGATCGTAATAAATAACACCGACCTGGTATCACCAAATATAGAGCACAACCTTCGCAGCGTGAAGATTCGGCCGAGGCGATGACGTAGAGTCATAACCGGGCAGCCCCCATGACTTTCATTTCTTTAGAATTAATTTTTTCTTTAATGAATTAATTTTTCATCACCAGTTACAATACGATGGAGAAACCCCAGTTGTTCACAAGCGAAAAAATGACGAACGCAAGTTCCTGGGTTTTGATTCATTCTCAATGCATGCAATCGCTTGGCAATGGCTTGGCGGTTAACTTCTAATATTGAAGCAAGCTCTATCTGCGTTTGACACGGATCCCCATCAAGCAAGCCGTCAATTCGGTGTTTTCAAAGGTTTTTCATCTTCCGTCACTCAAACGGTCATCAATATCAAAATCACCTTATTAAAGCAACGGAACCAATTTCGATACGTTATTTCACTTAAAGCAGCGACTCCGTTAAAGTTCTGAAGCTCGCAATGTGCTTCAGCAGCCAGTTTCTTCGATTGGAAGAAAAAAAACAATACTGCCCGCATATGGCGATTAATTGGCACAAAACCATGCATATTCACACAACCAAAATAATATGATGGCAGAAGAAAATCACTATTGTGTCGAGGCGGTATGTTTACCATATGCCTAAACTTGGCTCATCACGTTTAGCTTATATGGCAGAATCAACTAGCTCAACAACAACTGGCGCCATCTATTGGCAAACAGCGGGAACTTAGTTGCGCACCAATAATATTCGTAGACACAAAATTTGAAAACAATTAGTCTTTTAACAAAACTCTTTCTTTTAATTCCTAAACAATAGACCTACCCAACCTACATATTTTTAAGTTTATATATTACTTTGTAGCACTGAATTTAGGTCAAATTTAGTACATATTAAGCATTTGGCAAGTTTAGATTTAAAATGAAAATATATGATATTATCACGCCCCTTCCGCACTTCCCGTAAATATTGACCGGTTTTTAAAAATTCATTCTTTTTTCTCAAATTCCTAATTAATAGTCTCTAATAACGTAGTTGTTTTTCTCTTGTATTAATTAGTAAACTGGGGGAAAAATTTTGATTTTCGTAGTGTATCAATATTTGCCGATTGAGCGATGTCTACCTAGTCTGTCCGGCGCACACAATTACTGACACAAATCTTCACTAAACTTTTTAGAACTTGGTACAACCTAATATTATATAAATAGCCTATAAATAGCCACCCTTCTGGTATCACCAATTCAAATGTACCGAATTTTACAGATTCAGGCCCTCATACATTCAGACACTCCTTTTAATCTGCGACGAAGACATTTTCTGACAAGCCTTCCTTTTCTAAAACTATCAACAAAAAACATGACCAAGCTTTGGAAAATGTTCGGTTATAAAGGGTGTTCCAAGGACGCAAGATTTTAAGGACTGATGCAGCAATTGAATTGTTTCTCTGGCTGTATGACATGTGGCGCCGTCTTGTTGGAACCACATGCCCTCCACATTCATTTCTCCAATTCTAGGCACGAAAAAACTGGTTATCATTTCACGATACCGAACACCATTGACTGTTTGCGCTTGACATGCCTCATTTTCATAAAAAAAAAGGTCCAATGATTCCTCCAGCCCTAAATCCACACCACACAGTGACACGTTGAGGAAGCATCTGCTTCTCGTGAATCACTCGAGGATTTTCCTCATCCCAAATGCGACAATTCTGCCTATTGACGAAGCCATTAGGATGGAAATGGGCCTCGTCACTGAAGATGACTTTATCGGCAAAATCAGCATTTTCATGTTGTCTCTCCAATAATAAATTAACGAACTCCCTTCGCTGTCCATGGTCAGCTGGTTTCAGTTCCTGAGTCAATTGAATTTTGTATACATGAAAATGCAAATCTTTCGTCAAAATTCGCTGCATAGTGGATTTGGAGACACCAATTTGCTGAGCTCGTTGTCGAATTGAGGTGGATGGAGTTTGATATCATCACGTACAGTTGCGAAATTTTCGGTCGATCGACCTGGTCGAAGGCGCGTTGTTGCCTTTATATCACTAACAGACCCAGTTTTGGCAAATTTCTACACTAATCTTTTTACAGTTGACTCTTTTGGAGCATTATTGTGACCCCAAATTGATCGCAATTTGCAAAACTTTCACCATTTTGGTAAAACAATTTCACCATGAGAATGCGTTGTTCATTCCTGTAGCGCTCCATTCTTACTAACCTCGTACCTTCTACTACCAAACAATAACAATTGTTCAAATGTCAAACAATGACACTTCGAATGGCGTCAAATTTAAATCTTGCCTTCTTGTTGGGACACCCTTTATAAGCCAACAACTTTTTTTCGGTCATTCTTTTGCGTCGAAAAAATTCAATGTTTTCGTCAAAAAAAATCGTAATGAGACATTTAACTTGTTTTTTCAATTAAGTAATTCAAAAGTAGTTTCCACTACCATTTCATGGCTTCTAACTTTCAAAATAACATATTAAGTACCAAAATTTCATTCCAGAGAAATGACTTAAATATATCTTCACCTAACGACCTTTTTGGATATAAAGCAAAATTTTCTAAATCCTCGAATCATATAAAGACCATTAATTTTGAATAAATTGGCAAATTTGTATGTGTGCTACCCCAAGGGAAGTTGCACTGCCTTTTAGTTTCATTCGTAAAACTAAGTTTACACGTTGGGGATTCCTGCTTAAAAATTAAATTTCGACAAATTAGTCAATTTGAATAGGAGATACCAAAAAGCGTGTAACAATGCCTTCTTTTTTTGTGTCAGAACTAAATTTATCAAATGCATGATAATATGTACCAAATAAGAAAGTAAGGATCAAATCGGTCATTTGTGATGGAAGGAAGGCTGAAAAATAATCAGGTTACTTGGTCGACTTGTTTATCAATATAGCAGACCAAACTCTGGGCTCCCGCATCGTGCAAATTGGAAATTACAGAGTGAAGATTTGATTTCGAAAAACGGGCCGAATTGTTTAACATTTAACAAAAGGTTATTTAGACGATTTATTTCAAAATTCTACTAAACATTATAAACTAAACCAAGGCTAAAATAAGAGCTCAGAAAATTGGACAATTAATATATGGTATCCTATTTGCAATGTCCGGGTAGGATCTATGGCTTACATTTGGTGTACTAAGTTCTGAAAATGAAAGTACATTCAGGTACTTCCCATACAAACTGACCATTTATCGAAATTTTTATTCACTGTGATCACTAATCTGTAGATATAGTATGCTTGGTAGAAAAATCGACCAGATTACTATGCACTTCCTGGTAATTACAGCACAAGTTACCCAATTTAACTTATACGAGTATATTCCTACTTCATACCTTTCATTCAAGAACACAATCACTTAAGGATAGTGGGTAGCGAGTTTATCCTTATGGGGAAGCCACTGATCCATTTGTCCCTGTATCTCAAAAAGTACTGGTCGGATTTTATCGAAATTTTGAGAGTATGTTTTGGTATCTATACTCTTTATTTAAGATAGAAGGAATCTCTCTAAATCAAGCTGTTTTTGACAGTTTCTTAAAATATGGGGGAAAAAACTGGAAAAAACTGTTCTATTTATAATTTTTTTTCTCGCTAGGCATGTAATATATTAAAAATCATTCTATACCATTTATATAAGTAATAATATTCCACAAGTCTTCAAATTTCTGAGTCGTTTGGTTTATCCAATCCCGAGAAAATGGGTCTTTTATGTGAAAAAATGTGATTTTTCAGGAGGGGTAGAAAACGCGGAGATTCAAAGTTCCCGGTTGAGAGGACGTTTTCTTTCGATTTTCGGAGCTAAACTCGATAGCTGGTCTCTCATTTATCCCTGTAGAGTGCAGGAAGTCATATTCCTATCGATTATTCTTTAAGTTTCGATAGTAAACCCAGTATAACCATAGTCAACCTCTGTTCTCTTGCTTTTGCAAAGTTGTTTGTGTTTATCGCGATGACTGGCTCCAAGAGAATTTTTAAATCTAGGAAAGGCACATTTAGAGGCAGAAGACCTCAGGACAAAGTGCGTAGAACTTCTACCTCGGAAATTACGCCTGGGGCTTCTACCCCGGAACCAACCCCTGGGCCTTCTTCCTCGGAACCAACGCCTGGACCTTCAACATCCACGATTTCCGAAAAATTCAGTTCTAGCTTTCCAAGAGAAAATACGCCTGATTGTTTTTTTACTCCATCATCTCTGAACCGACAAATAATATCTATGTATTAGGTACAAATATCCTAGAAGGTGTTTAGGTATGTAAAATTATGTTAGTTTGACAAATTTCATATCAGCGAGATCACAGGTCATGACGAATTAACTTCAAAAATTTTTTTGGGGCACTTATAGTAGTTGGATTTGAATTTTGGAGATATCACTACATTCAAGACATCCTAAAGAATTTTTTGGGGCAATAAAAAAAATAAATTGATTTATTTCTAAATTTTCGCTACTCACTACCCTTAAGATACCACACTTACAAATTGGCCGATTTAGAAAAATCGGTAGTTCCTCTATTACTTCGAGTTCCTCTATTGCTTCTTCAAAGGATTTTCACCCTGCTCTTTCTGGCGACTGACTCACTTTTGTTTACTAAAAGTCTTTGGGTGAAATTATATGTAAGTCCGTTCACCTGACTGAAATTTCTGTATCAGTTACTGTAGCAAATGCCTTCATTTCTTTGAGTAAAAGTATAAAATATTTCTGGGATTTTAACCTAAATCATAGAACAATTCACCTAGTAAAGGCAAACTTACGCTCTAGTTCATCCATAGAATTAGAAACATTTGATAATTTCAATTAATCAAATGTTGAATTGTCCAATTATTAAAGTCTTCACACAGTCAATTATGAAACTGTTTCAAATGTTCTCTTAAATAGAATCATTAAATTTATTCGCGACTCCCAACCTAGCCAGCTTATTGCCAAGCGCTGCTGTTGCTCTCGCCGCTTGTGTAAAGTTGTTAATACGTCAGTCACAGCAACAGATGTTGCCTTCTCCTTGTGCTTTCCCGGTTCACAATACCCGTAGCTAACAGTGCGTGTGAAAGTGCGAGGGTGTGAATGGGCGTGTTGCGCACACAGCAAGGGCGCGTGAGAACTTTGGTGTTCCACTGCCACTTTGTATGTTTTTGGTGGTGAATATTTTATGCTTAAATTGTCTTAGCCATCAATCTCTCAACTTGCGGTCTTCTGACAAACAAAAAACAAGACAGCTGAGGCGGTGGAGGACATGTGTATATTTTTGGCATCACATTTAAGACTGTATAATTTAGTTTAAAATGTATTTCTCCAAAAAAATGAAAATGAAATGAAATAAAATAAAATAAAACGGGTCCCATAGAGCTTTGGAGTTTTCTCATTCGACTCCAAAGGAATATATGACGTATTCGTTTCAATGAAAAGAATTAAAACTAAAGGCAGACAGATGACTTTCCTTTCTAGAACCACACGAAATGGCAAAAAAATGGAGAGCGTTGACAAAAATCACTGCGAACGTATATCAAAAAGAAGAAGAAAAGACAAAATGAAAAAGAAAAGGGTATAGAATAAAATATATCCTTCTGGATTTGATTTGAATATAGAATTGTGCTTGGAATTGTCAACATTTTCTATGTATATGTAAACAAATATACAAGTAACTTAACATAAATGGAATCATTTCTTGTTTGTGTGCCTTTGGATATAAATCCTTTCCTCTTCCTTTGTATAGAGGCATTGCAAAGGATTTATTTTCCAACCGAAAAATCACATTTATTGACATATGTCAGAAGGTTTAGAGACTCACTTGGGTATGTAATAAAGTCAATTACCCCAAAGTTCAGTAGATTGGAACAAATTATATTCCCTGTTTCGCAACTACAAGAACTTCGTTATATGAACTGTGGAAATAGTACGCACACAAGTCATGTGCAACAATTTACATACATTATGCACTAAGTTTGCGACCCCACAGTAACCGTCTAACAAACTAGTTATATTTATTAATCCGTAGGAGAGGAGATTGCCACTCTGGCAATCTCAAAAGATTTAGCCAAATAAAAATTGTCAGTAAGGAGAATAAAATAAGATATAAAACACATGCCAGAGTTTTACAATTTTAAAGAGTCAGAGCTTACTGAAAGCTTGTTTAAACATAGTGGATAAAATGAAAAACGTTCGACACAAGACAACATTTTACTACAAGTTATTATAAGGAATCCGTAAAAATTTGGTAAAAGATTGGTTTAAAGTTTAATTTTATCATAGAATGCTATGTTAGAGGCAACACATTTGGGGACAAGGATATCTTTTGTTAGTGGCAGTGCCAGTGTTAGTGTTAGTGTGTTAAATTGTTAGTGTCATTTTGAATGACATGACTTCGTCTGTTAAAGGGTGTCCTTACAAGAACGCAAGATTTTTATTTGGCGCCATTCCAAGTGCCATTATTTTACATTTGAACAATTGTTATTGTTTGCTAGTAGAAGGTACGAGGTTAGTAAAAATGGAGCGCTACACGAATGAACAACGCATTCTCATAGTGAAATTGTTTTATCAAAATGGTGAAAGTTTTTCGGCAACAGTTCTCAAATTGCAATCAATTTGGGGTCAAAATAATGCTCCAAAAGAGTCAACCGCAAAGAGATTAATGGATAAATTTGCCAAAACCGGGTCTGTTAGTGATGTAAAGACAACAACGCGCCTTCGACCACATCGATCGACCGAAAATTTCGCAGCTGTACGTAATGATGTCGCTCAAACTCCATCCACCTCAATTCGACACCGAGCTCAGCAAATTGGTGTCTCCAAATCCACTATGCAGCGAATTTTGACGAAAGATTTGCATTTTCATACATACAAAGTTCAATTGACTCAGGAACTAAAGCCAGCTGACCATGGACAGCGAAGGGAGTTAGTTAATTGAGTATTAGAGAGACAACTTGAAAATGCTGATTTTGCCGATAAAATCATCTTCAGTGACGAGACCCATTTCCATCTTGATGGTTTCGTCAATAGCAGAATTGTCGCATTTGAGATGAGGAAAATCGTCGAGTGATTCACGAGAAGCAGATGCTTCCTCAACGTGTCACTGTGTGGTGTGGATTTTGGGCTGGAGGAATCATTGGACCTTTTTTTTATGAAAATGAGGCATGTCAAGCGCAAGCAGTCAATGGTGTTCGGTATGGTAAAATTATAACCAGTTTTTTCGTGCCTAGAATTGAAGGAATGAATGTGGAGGGCATGCGGTTTCAACAAGACGGCGCCACATGTCATACAGCCAGAGAAACAATTAAATTGCTGCATCAGTCATTTCCCGGTCGTGTTATTTCGCGTTTTGGAGACCAGAATTGACCGCCTAGATCGTGCGATTTAACACCATTAGACTTTTTTCTTTGGGGTTTTTTGAAGTCGATGGTTTACGCGAATAAGCCGACGACGACTCAAGTCCTAAAAGAGGAAATTGGACGCTGCATTAATGAAATACCGCAGCATTTATGCAAAGCGGTCATTGAAGATTTCATTAAAAGATCGTGTGTGTGCCAGCAAAGCCGCGGCGGCCATCTGCCCGATGTGTTGTTCCACACAAAACCTCATTCTGTCTGCTTTATGACATAACAAAATTTCACGATTTTTTTTAAATATCTGTATTTTATTTAAAATTTAAATCTTGCGTTCTTGTTGGGACACCTTTTATCTTCAGTCCATTTGCAACAGACTTAGTCAAATGTGGTACAGATTAGTGCTTGATAAGGTAGTACCTCAGAATGAAAACAGGCAGCATTCTGACAGAAATAAAATTGTTCTCCCATAATACCTAATATAGACTGCAATGATTATGATTTTAGTAAAATTTAACAAATTTTACAAATTATGTTCTTATGTTCTTATTTTCTAATATTCTTATATTCTTATACTCTTATATTCTTGTATTCCTATTTTCTTATATTCTATTATTCGTATATACTCATATTCTTACTCTTACATTCTTATGTTCTTATATTTTCATATTCTTATATTCATATATTCTTATATGCCTATATTCCTGTATAGGAGTATTGTAAAATGTAAAAACACAACCAAGATTTGTTGGCTAATAGTTGAAATACTCTTTATAAATACGATTTTTTGGATTAAAATATTCTACGTATCTTATGAAACCTACTGTAAAGAATTGACTCTTTTATTTAAATAGAGTAGGTAGTGGAATGTGAAAGAGATGCACTCTTTTGGTAAGCTGAGTAATAGATCAAAGAATTGAGGTTTCCAAAGATGTGTAAATATGTATAATTTACACTCTGGTATGCAACATTGTAATTTCTCAGAAAATATGAGAAATTACAATTTGATAATTATTTGATTAGAAGTGGGAAGGAAAAGTAAAAGAAAACCAGAATTAGAGTTTTATTCAATAAGTGGGTTTTATTTGGATGCTCACCGTTTCGCCTGTAGATGTCTGATTTTACCTACTAACGGTACGTTCGATGGGCAAAAGCTTTTGCATCTTTTCATTTTTTATAGTTTTCTCTTGCATCTTCGAAATGTTCTAAATTTAATTCACAATAGAAGTATTTTGGCATAATTGTAGCAAAGAAGTTTAGCAAATTCACAGTAGTAAAGGATGTATCCGTTAGTTTTACAAATTCATACAATTAGATACATTTAATTTATAGTATTCATATTTCATTAAATTCAAATTCAAATTGTATAGAATTTAATAGGCAATAGGCAGTAATAGTAAGTAGTAGTAAGTTGTTTAAAAAATAGCATTTTAAACACCTACAATAAGCACTAAACTGATCAGTAAAAACCATCAAAATAAACTTAAATTATACATAAACAGTGTTTTAAAATGAAAAACCACGACAAAGTTTGCTGACCAATAGTTGAAATGAATACGTTTCTGATGAAACCTACAATAAGTGCTAAACTGCTCAGTATCAAACATCAAAATAATTTTAAATTATACATACACAGTGTTGTAAAGTGTAAAAACAAGACTAAAATTTGTTGGCCAACAGTTGAAGTACTCTTTATGAGTCCATTTTTATTAAACCTTCAATAAGTGCTAAACTGCTCAATAACAAACATCACAATAAGTTCAAATTATACATAAACGGTGTTGTAAAATGTAAAAGCTCAACCAAAATTTGGTGGCCAATAATAGTTAAATTATCCTTTATGAATATGTTTTTGATGAAACCTTTAACAAGTGCTAAAATGCTCAATAACAAAGTATCATTTTAAAGCCATTTTTGTGTTTCTTTATGAATGAAATGCGCAATATATTGACCCCCTATACATATGTAGGTAGTCAATTTTTGTTATATAAAACTCTGATAAATGTTTAGACAATGTGGCTCCACAAATTACACTTTCGTAGTAACATTATATCAAATGCAGTAAAAAAATTAGATTAAAATTATATATAAAGAACCGAACAACCCTTACCTTTATTACAAAGCTTCAAAACTTTGGTTACCAAACCTTGTAAGATTTGGAACCCGTACCATTACTCTATATCAAGTCATGAATGAGAATAATATACGTGTTGAAGCAAAATTTCGAAAGATAAACTCATTTTTCTTAACATGGAAATAAAACTAACTCCCTTGCATACCATGCCGTTTGTTCTGCTATTCAAAGTGTTCGTCAACATCGACGTGACCGTCATGTAAAGAGAGATAAGTGGCTTGTATCGATGTTCTAACTTACGATTATTCGAACAATAATCAAGTCGGACCACATAATATAATTGTGGAAATAAATTCTTTGATTGAAAACTATACGAGTACATAGCATACACTTTGCATGAGAATATGCAATTTTTTTACAATATTCAAAACCAAATTGGGTTATTTTCAAAATTATTGTGTGATGTTCGAACAATTCTGAGGGGTTTCCTTTCAAATACAGGGTTGCCCATATTCGACGGACCCATGTTTAAAAAAAAAAAAAATCAAAGAAAAAAATAAAAATTTGGCGGCTGGCAATCTTATTCATTTAATTTGTTCCAAGTAGATTTGTTTACATC
>JAHXMU010016761.1:0-10548 GCA_019455685.1 Philornis downsi
TAATGTGACTGCTCAAAAAGTAATTGCCCAAATCCTTGTCAAACGCAACGATGTAGCACAATAAAAATCGGTACATATTGTGCTATGTGCGCCGATAGTGGGATCTAAGCTTTAGCGAGAAGAACCAAAACCAAAAATCTAAAACATTATGAAAAAGCTTAAAGCTAAATCCAATCAAATCCAATCCCGCTAAACAGGTTACAGAAACTCTAAATCCAGCGGAAACAAACTAAATTGGCCACAATGATGGTAACAGACACGATGGGTCAATATAGAAAGTTTACATTCCCAGGCTACTATCTGGCAAGATATTAGGCTGTGCAAAGTTTTTACAAGTATCGTGCGTACGTACGTCGCTCAATTGACTTAAAAAGTCATGAAACGCATTTTGTCAAAATACACTTGGTGCTTTTGACGCTTCTTTCTGGGTGTTACATTTTTAATGTCTCAAATGAAAGTATAAAAATACTAAAGGTGTAGAATGATTTCAAATCAAGCTCTTTTTAATACTCCCAGCACTGACACATTTGGCCAATGTAAAAGTTTCCAGTCTTTGATATCTGATACTGCTCAAATTCTCCTTTGGATGCACTTTAAAAAAGTACGCCATGTACTCGTATTCAACATAAAATAAAGAAATCTTAAAATTAACTTTGTTAACCTTTTCTCTGTTACAGTATACTTTCAGGCGCAACACACAAAGCACTGCTCATGTATGAGTTTTATGTCAAACACAAGAAAATACTGTTAAAAGAGAAAATAGCAAAACAGCACCAAACAAACAAAATAGGAATAACAACAATATATTACAGCGACTCCACAGAGAGCGGCAATGCCGCCACGGCTACAACAGTGTTGTTGTAGTAGCAGCAGCAACAGCAACAGTAGCAGCAACGGTATTACAACGACGCAAAATGTTGGCCAACATCAAAAGCAACAAAGTCAAACGAACAACAACCAAATGCGAATGACTAGATAAAGCTCGATTAACTGCAAAAAAATAAAAAAACAAAAAGCCAACGAGTAAACTACAAACGAAAGTAATAAGGTCGGTGGTCACAGAGTGACAAAACAACAGCAAAAAATACAAATAAACAAGTACAACGCTATAAGCATGCATATCAACACGCACACACACATTGTGACATGCGAGTGAGCGTCAAAGATGGTGTGTGTGAATGCTTGGGTGGCGAGAAGAACGCAAGCTAAAAAACGAGAAAAAAAGAAGATACTTAAAGAATTTTTTAGAAAGAGAGTGGGGGAGGCTAAGGAGGGCAAGCGTATTCGCGTGTGACTGTGTGTGTGTGTGTGTGTATGTTTGTGTGTGACATTTTTGTTCTATAATTGAACGAGCTGGTCGACTGACTAAACGAGCGTACGAACGAATCTTCATAATGAAGTTTGCAAATGAGGGTGATAATAGCAATGAAGATAATGATGACAGTAATGATGATAATGTGGAATAACGACAATGATGATGTTAACAAATGTTATTGCATTACAACACACGACGACGATGTTGATGAGATTTTCAACAGTTTTTGAATTCGCGTTCATGATGCTGATGATGATGATGCCGATGTTGATGATGAATAATTAAAAACGTCCATAAATATTGTTACAAATTGTTTCCGTGTGTGTTTGGGGTGTCTTGTGTGCGAGTGTTTGTGTATGAAAGGGAATAGTAGGATATTTATAAAGTGATGGTTTATCTCTGGATTTGCAATCACATTTTTTCCATGTTCCCGCTGATATTGCGGAAATTTTGCTCGCAACAAATTGGAAAATGTGATGGAAATTCAATTTCTATACCCTCTCCCGATACATCGAGACCAATTATTGTATTAAAACAGTGAAAATCCTGTGACCGTTAACTTTTTTTCCTCTAAATTTCTCAAAACAGGCAAAATCTTATACATACAATCCATGTGTGTGTCTGTGTGTCCCGCGTAACTTTCTAAACAGAGCGCACATTTGGAATAAAACTGTGTATAATGTAAATGATCAACCAATACATAAATTACAATCAGGTGAGCTGACTAACATGCAGTTTCGGCCAACATCCTTTTGTATGTGTACAAAAGCGTCGGGTAGCTGGAAGGGGCGTGGTAAATCGCTACGTTCCTGTCTACAATTTCTGTGAATTAACGCATAGTAAGAGAAGCGGAATTATAGCATTATTAAGTCGCCCGTTTAAGAATTATGGAAGGACCACTTATTCTTGCCGAATCGATCAATTCAAATGTTAAGCAATTTAAGGGGCATGGCAATCCTGCCTCCCTTCATTCGCAGGATGAAAATTAAAATTAATTAATTAATTGCCTGATGCTTACTAAATAATAATGAATTGATTTCAATTGAACTAAGGGGATTTAATTTAGGAATATGTAGGTTAAAGTAAGTAATTTATAGAGGAGTCGCCAGAGTAATGGTGGTTATTCGATTAATTTTTTCACATCTAACGAGTTTAATAATACAATACGCTGAAAAAAATAAAGTAATTATAGTGTACGAATTAGAGCTTATAGCAGAAACAATTAAATTTCGATATGTCGATCAATTTGTATGGCAAGTACTAAGAGGAAAATCATGATGGTCGCATTAGATTGAATTCAGTGATACTACTAAAAACATATAAATCTAATAAATTTGAGTTGAATCATTCATTTGCATGGGTGGTATCAGAAGGGGCGTGGCTAATCGTTCAGTTTTCCCCAAGCACAAACAATCATTATGAGTCAATACAATAGACAAATTTCCAACTTAGCGCAGCCCACTAATTAGAAATTACAGACGAAAAACTGAATTTCAGAAAATTGGTTAAATTACACAGAAGCTATCAGGAGGGCTGTGGCAAAATAGTTTATTTTTATTCTCAGCTTGATTTTAGCAAACAAATAGCATATACAGGGTATACGTCGGGAAGGTACTACTTTATTTTACCGCCATTTTGGTAAACATTAGCCTTGACAGTTCATATTTGGCAGTCGTAAAATAGAGACATGGCAAATATATTAAGGAAAAATATTCGATAAACCAACGTGTTTTAATCGCTAAAACATTTTATCAAAATTAATCATGAATTACTGTGACGTTGAGAAAGTTACGTGAAATTTTTGGGAGAAACAACGTGCCAACAAGACGCACTCTTTACCGTGTAGTAAATGATTTCGAAGAAAGAGAGTCTGTAGCTGAAGGGTCAAACATGGACCACAAAGTACTGCATGATCGACTGAAAACATTACTGCTGCTCAAGAAAGTGTTCAAAACAATCCATCAAACTCAATTCAACGCCGTGCTCAGGAGCTTGGTCTTCAAAGAAAAACTTTGGCCACAATTTTGTACAAAGATTTGCATTTCTTTCCATTTAAGATTCAGTTGACACAAGAGCTTATGCAAACAAACCACAAACGCTTGAGCAACTCAAAGAAAATATTCGTGATGAAATTAATGAAATACCGCGTGAAATGTGTGAGAATGTAATGAAAAATGTGCTCAAAAGGGCTCGCATTTGTCAGACTACCAGAGACATTTATTGATATTGTATTCCATACATAATTACCGAGATTAAATAAAACATTTATCAATATTAGATCCATTCTCTTTCATTTAATCAAAAATTATACACAAACAAATTAGTATACCTTCCTGACGGAAGGTGGACACCCTGTACCAAACATGATTAAATCTAATGCAACTAAATGAAAGGTCTGCTATTAATGGATGAACGATTAAGTCGCCCATTTGTGTGGGTGGTACCGGAAGGTACATTCAGTTTTCCCCAAACTTTACCAATCATTATGAGTCAATACAATCAGCGAACATCCAACTTAGTACAGCTCACTACTTAAGAATCAGAGAGGAAAAACGAAATGTCGGGAGGACTGTTTTTTTTTTGCAAACACATGCCATATACCAAACATGATTGAATCTAGTGCAACTAGATGAAAGGGATGAACTAGGAATGCATAAAGAATTAAGTCGCCCATTTGTATGGGAGGTACCAGAAGGTACCGGTCTATTTTTTTCAAATGTTATCAAGCATTATAAAGAAATACAATAGGCAAAAAAGTATTTTGCTGCACTTCACAAATTAGGAGATAGAGGGAAAAAAATTACTTCGAAATTTGGAAATTGAATAAATTTGAATAACTTCGAAATTTGCAGGAATTACCAGAAAAGGTGGATCAATATAGCTCACTTACAAACTACCAAAATATTAGACTGTTTTTAAGAAACATCGTACAGATTTCAGACTGTTATCGTGTCTACCAGCCACCCAACCGGCCAGGCGAACATCCCCTCAATCGACTTAAAGTGTTACATTGTTTTGTATAGTCTGAGACTTGAGAGATGGTGAATTATGTTTGATGAGTTTGAAGTCAGAGGAAACCCTGCTGGAAGACCGAAACAGTTTTGACTTGCAAATCGATTGTCAGCATTGAGTATACGGGCGAAATACCAATCATTCCCTCCGAAATTTCACTCGGGATAGCTTCTGCATTTAAATGAATTGTAAAATAATCTTATCTGCCAAAGCGAATGATTAGAGGCCTTAGTGTCGAAACAACCTTAACCCATTCTCAAACTTTAAGAAACTCGCGTTTCTTGGTATGAAGTGGCTCACAACTGACAAGCAGAACGGGCCTTTGGAATGAACCAAACATAATGTTGTGGTGCAACATCTCTAAGTCATCCCGAATTATACAAGTGTACCTTAATTTCTTTGGATAAATGTATAATTGAAGATATAAATATGGACAACCATTATCAGTAAAAGTTTAAATTTTCTAAAAAATAAATTTTTATTTTCTAATTCCTATAAATGTTTTAGGATTCACGAACAAAATTCTCGAAAAATTGCCAAATAAAACTAGAAATATTTACCGATAATTTTCGCCCAGCAATTCCGGGCAGGTATTCTCCAACGTCAATTCATCCGCAAAGGCTTAGAGAAGAGAAGTGGTAACGAAAGCTGACCTATTTTGCCACTGGCAAGTGGTGCAAAAACGAACGAGGAAAGGAAGACAAATGTTCATTTCAGCTTTTTGTGCTGGAATATTTCGACCCATCTCCGCAACACGAACTGGCCAAAGCAATTGCAATATTTTGATGCGCTTGGTCAAGTCGATGTCGGGTATACAGCTTAAAAACTACGTGATTCATACTATGCCGACAAATACTTTCCGCAAACGATGATGGGTTCATACACATATTTTCCATAATTTTTCTCTTGAGGACACCCAGAGCTGATAGAAAGCTTCATCTTTTAAGGCTATCCGGGATTCCTCCCAATTTTTGATTTCTTCACATGATATTGAGCGCTCGTAAAACAGGTCATGTGCCATCGATCTGAATAAGAGTTAATCGGAAAGACAAATGTCTGACGAATACGGTGGTTGGGAATTTCTGAGCAGGTTTAGACCGGGGACGCAACATGAGGGCGGGGATTATGATGCAATGGAATAATTTTGTCGGATTTGGGGTAGTAGTGGACGCGTTTTTCTCTGATTCCACTATTCAATCTCATCAGTAGCGTTCAGTGGAAAGTGTATCTTTTTGGTTTAAGTAACTCATAATACATTACACCAAGTTTATCCCACCAAATAAACAGCATTAGTATTTTTCCATAAGTATTCTGCTTAGCTGTCGATGTTGAAGCATCGTTGCGTAGTCCCCATGATTTCTTCTTCTTCGCCTTATCGTAACGGATCCATTTTTATCACCGGATACTATACGATGCAGGAGGCCCCTTTGTTCACGCCTTGCAAGCGGAATTTCATTTCAGTTCACATGGAACCTAATTTCATTCCTTTTGAATTATTCTCAATGATTATAAACGGCGCAAAATTGTTTGTTGAGTCACTCCTAATGTAACTGCAGTTTCTTCTTGAATTTAATATGAATCTTCCCTCAACAATGATCCAAATTCCTTCGTACACTTTCGATCTTCCTTGTCTTCGATGTTAAACGCATCGTTCTTTAACTTTTGGAACCAGTCTCGACAACTTTTTCCATTTGAAGCAGAGCCTCACCATGCACTTCTACAAGGAATCGATGTACCTCCGCTGGAAATTTGTTCAAATCAAAGAAGTAAATACAAAATTCTCCCCATACGACGCTCAGTCATCTCAATAATCAAGATAGTCGCACAAAAGAAGTATGTGATGGTGATATAAAACCGCTAGTATTTTATGGTTATGGTGTTGCCAGATGTTCAACCTTACAATATGACGTTTTATATCTAACAAATAACTTACAGACGAGCCCCAATATTTTTACAAAATTGATATCTTTAGCCATCTTTGTATAAAGTACAATTAGACTGGTCTCCCGCCAACAATATATATCGTGTCGTCATAATTTCTGCTTGCATCTCTTAAATTGTTTTGACACTCGACGCAAAAAGATCTCTCATTTACCAACCGTAAATCATTTCTTTCATGTGTCTGCTACGCACCAACACATACTGACACATCGAAAGTTAAAATTCCTTTCAGCCATCCGTGCAACTCCTTTTGGTGGACTACAGCAGATGCGTAGGTTGTATCTCTTGCGTCTCAATGTTGGTTACCGCATTCATATAACATCCCATTGTCGTACGAGTTTTAACGCATCCATTAATGGCAATAGTTCACCTACGCATACAAACATGATATGGAATATACTCCCATACACAAACATATATGAGTACACTCTTGAAAGCGAACATGTGTTCCGCTCTCAAAATTGACCAAATAAAAAAAAACACGAAATAACAACAGCAACATTTTGTTTGTAGCTTTTTAATGCTGTTGCCACGCTCTGAATGATTTGTAACTTATTGTATCGTATCGTTGGCTTTGAGGGACTTTTTTCTGTAAGTGTGTCAGTGTATGGGTGCGTGCGATTATTTGGAATATTTAGTAGATTTATTTGTGCATACGAGAGTATCTCTGACAGAAAAACCATGTAAGAGTGTAGTAGTGCAGAATTTGGGTTTTTAATGGGTTGCCATAAGTTGAGAGAATGAATTAAGTCTTAAATAAAGTAACCTTAAAATCTCATCCTGTATTAGTGGCGTTTTATTTGCAATTAAGCTCGCCAGTTTGGTAGGAAATAAAACCGTTGTTATAATAATATAATGATAATTTTCTTTTGCCATATATTATATATTATATTATATGTATATATTATTTTTTTATTGTAACATTTGTTGATTTGGCGCATTAGTTTCAACAAATGCATCCTAAGAAATTGTTCCATTTTGTCCAGGTATCTGTTTGTATTAATCTTCTTCACGCTCTCATGCACATCGATTGATAACCTTCAGTCATAAAAATGATCTGACAACAAATTTGATAAATAAATAAAATGTACATATATAATAAATAAATTTGATAAAGGCTTAAAGTGAGCAACGTCGAGTCTGTTTTAAGTAGAAAAAGAAAGAGCCAAGCGCAATCAGAACTTCCAATTGCATCAGGAGTGACTCAACAAGCAATTTTATATTGTTTAAAACCCTTGGGAATGATACAAATGGGAGAAATTTAGATTCTATATAAACTGACGCCTAGAAATATTGTACGTCGATTTTGTACATGTGAAATACAGCTTGCTAAATCGTAAATGGAGGGATTTTTCATGTCGTATAATTACCAGTAACGAAAAATGAATTCACTATGATAATTCGAAGAGGAAATCATAGAGACCTCGTGACCATATTTCAACATCGACTGCGAATCCGGTAATCATGGAAGTAAACTCATTTTGCGTATTTGGTGTAATCAACTTGTTATCGTGTATTATGACCACATAAGGTTAAACACGGCCACCCGCTGTACTAAATAGACGACAAAATTATTTTATTGCGCGATGGTGTTCGCTCACATGTTGCGCCTCCGGTCAAAAACTACTTAAAAAAACTCCAATTGGGAAATCCTATCCTACCTGTAGCATTCGCCAAACATTGTTCCTGGCGATTATAACCTGTTTCGATCGATGTTGCTATCAGACGGATGGGAAAAAGTATTGGAGAGCAACGGACAATATTTTGAATAACATATAATGTAATGTTTTTTTTCCTATAAATTCAATTTAATCTTTGAAAAAAACCCGCAGAGATATATGTGTACTTCTAAAAATTCGTGCAGAAAATCTCAAGTTTCCTTCATATTGCCTTGTGAGAATTGAACATATGTATAATTCCGCCTTAGTTTACAAATATTGGCAAAAACTTAATTTTAAAGAGTTAAATTTTGTTTGAATAATTTAATACAACTTCGCACTTTCGGCATTATCTCAAGGAATATTTTTAATCGAAATGTGTCTTTGATGAAAACAAAAAAAAAAAAGGCAACAGCTGAAAGATACAGTTCCGCTGATTGTACAAAAATTGTATTTTTCAAAAAAAAAAACCGACGGTGAATGGTAATTATTGATTACTGTAATAAAATACTTAACACTTACTATGCACCATATTGAAACTTTGAATGAAACCTGATAAATTCGTAATTCAAATAACCCAAACAAACCGAAAATCCGTTTTTTTTTAATTCAAGTATTTTCACACTCTACGTTATAACCACGCTCATCACGAATGGACAATTTTGCATTCTCAAAAATATTACCAGTGACAAATAAAAATTTTAAACTGGCAACACTGGTCCCACTACGCATTACAACAACTACAACGAAACATAAACAACGACTACGCAGCCAAGCACACAAATACTGCAAACACATGAACACTCAACGACTCTGCTCACCGCACACAAGACTACACCCCACCGCGACCCCCTACCAAAGTCATACGTTCGTTCACGTGATAGAAAAACGTTTAAGCACTCAAAAAGTTACACGACAACACTACACACACGCAGGCACGCACACAAACACACATGGACAAAGCACAATCCAAGGAAAGCTAAGCGAAATGATACGATACGAAACGTCGTCATTGTCATCAACATCGTCATCATCACCATAAACTGTTGGTGTATCAAAGCGCACGAACGTTTGCAGGGGGGTGGCGATCATCATATGCAGGCGGCAGAATCATCGTCATCAGCCAGCGAGTCGTGACCGACAGACAGGCATGCACGCAGATATACGAAGAGCCAATACAAGTTACTTGTGAGTATGTACAAACTTATGAGTTCGTGCAAATTGAGAATAAAAATGTGCAGTACTCGCACACAGTATGACGCACACCCATAGTTGTTGTTATTAACACCGGAATAATTTGCAAATTTTTAGATGTGTGTGTGTGCGTGTACAATTAATAATTTATGGAAGTATTAGAGTGAATAATTGAAAGGAGTAAACAAATTTTTCTATAATACTTCTTATATAGCGAATTTCAGCCCGATCATAGTACGATTTTTTTTAGTTGCACATAGTAAAGTATTCCAGCACGATATTTCCTATACTTATTCTTCAATAAGTCACATCAATAGTAGATAGTGGTTACATAGCCTGGTCATTCAAACGAAATCGTCCCTCTTCCGCCATGCTTTGAACTATTGGGTTAGCAAGAAAATAACTGGTATGTTCCAAAAAAGTAGTGGAATTAAAGTAAAATACGATTTGAAAAGTTAACATTTCGTTTTAGATGTTCTGCAAATGAAGCGGTTTGTTGTTTCATTTTCTTATATGAAATGAAGTTCGAAAACAGAAGTTGTAAACAGCTGATATTGACTTGAAAATAAAATTTAGTTATTAAAACTACTATTTGTGATTTTTTGTGCATAAAATTAAAGGATAAATAAATAATAAGGACAAATAAATAAATAAAGGATAAATAAATAATGAATGCGATGCTAGTGTCCACTGTATAATGAAACTAATGAATACGCAAGCAAAATTGCAAAGGCGAATTTTGGGGGATCACTCAAATCCTCTGGATATGGGCGACACTACGTAAGTACACACATGTATGTACTTAAGTACATTCAATATACTTTTACTAAAACCTATTAGGTTTTTACAAAATTATCGCATTAACAAAGATGCATTTCGTAACATTTTACATTGCATAAAATTGAGACTGCCCAAGTCATCCATTCCGGCAGAACTACAGCTTACTGCCACATTAAGATTTTTAGCAGAAGGAGGATTTCAACGAGGGGTCGGAAAAGACACTAATGTGACCTTAGCACGGAGCACCACATGCAACATTTTAAATCGAGCGCTTATTGTTCTAGAAAAATATATTTGTCCTAGGTGGATTAAATTGAAAATGACAGTTGATGAACAAAATTTGTCTAAACGCCACTTCATGCAAAAATTTGGTATTCCCGGTGTAGTAGGATGCACTGATGGAACTCACGTGGAAATTACTAAGCCGCAAAACGATTCCACAATTCTTCCAATTTTACATGGTCCCCTTTTTCTAGGTCTGGATTGTTTTGCATAAAACGCAGCATTATTGCATCCTGCATTGTATTCTTGTGTTTTCTCCTTCAAACGAGGAAAATTTTTATTCAACCAAAGGAATCTGACCACATTTATTTATTATACTTACAGGGTTGCCCATATTCGACGGACCCATCTGGCAACGCCATAACT
>JAHXMU010016779.1:0-14501 GCA_019455685.1 Philornis downsi
TTGTATGGGAGGTACCACGCCCCTTTGTCCAATTGGACCGAATTGTAAATCTAAACCATCCCGGGCACCACCCAGACGCATATACAAAAATTTATGCAAAGCGGTCCAGCCGTTCTGGAGTTTTAAGCATCGGAACAAACCACGATTCATTTTTATATATATAGACTAGCCTCTTTTATATGATGGCCGATATGCAAAGTTTATCATTCTATTTGTAAAAACTACAAACTTTCAGAGACTAAATAAAGCATACACATTTTTATGTCGCTAAAAATTTTCGTTTCCAATACTGTGGACTGCAGTCTATGACAAAAGATGTACAAACTTCGGCCCTACGAAATATTAAGTGCCCTTCTAATTTCATGCCTGTATACTGTTCTCTTAGAAAGTAGCAAATTCGTAGGGATTTGTTTTTTAAGAACTGACTTTTTATATAAATAAAGGGTGTCCTTACAAGAACGCAAGATTTAAATTTGGCGTCATTCGAAGTGTTATTGTTTGACATTTCAAAAATTATTATTGTTTGCTAGTAGAAGGTACGAGGTTAGTAAAAATGGAGCGCTACGCGAATGAACAACGCATTCTCATTGTGAAATTGTTGATGAAAGTTTTGCGGCTACAGTTTGCAAATTGCGATCAATTTGGAATCACAACAATGCTCCAAAAGAGTCAACTGTAAAGAGATTATTGGATAAATTTGCCAAAACTGGGTCTGTTAGTGATGTAAAGACAACAACGCTCCTTCGACCAGGTCGATCGACCGAAAATGTTGCAGCTGTACGTGATGATGTCGCTCAAACTCCATCCACCTCAATTCGACACCGAGCTCAGTAAATTGGTGTCTCCAAATCCACTATGCAGCGAATTTTGACGGAAGATTTGCACTTTCATGCGTACAAAGTTTAATTGACTCAAGAACTGAAGCCAGCTGACCATGGAAAGCGAAGGGAGTTCGTTAATTGTGTATTGGAGAGACAACATGAGAATACTGATTTTGCC
This sequence comes from Philornis downsi, assembly GCA_019455685.1. Classification (NCBI taxonomy): domain Eukaryota; kingdom Metazoa; phylum Arthropoda; class Insecta; order Diptera; family Muscidae; genus Philornis; species Philornis downsi. The sequence continues at coordinate 1,000 of JAHXMU010016779.1, forward strand.
GATAAAATCATCTTCAGTGACGAGGCCCATTTCCATCTTGATGGCTTCGTTAATAGGCAGAATTGTCGCATTTGGGGTGAGGAAAATCCTCGAGTGATTCACGAGAAGCAAATGCATCTTCAATGTACACTGTGTGGTGTGGATTTTGGGCTGGAGGAGTCATTGGACCTTTTTTTATGAAAATGAGGCATGTCAACCGCAAACAGTCAATGGTGTTCGGTATCGTGAAACGATAACCAGATTTTTCGCGCCTAGAATTGAAGAAATGACTGTGGAGGGCATGTAGTTTCAACATGTCATACAGCCAGAGAAACAATTCAATTTCTGCATCACTCATTTAAATCTTGCTTTCTTGTTGGGACACCCTAAAATCACAATAAAGATAATACAATAAAAAAAATCAATTCTTCGAAAAATGAAAATCTGATTTGAGTGTTCATTACATCCACGATACTTATGAATATAAAGAGAAGATACATAATAAAATAGTGCCCTCCCTCCTATGACAACTCTATGTTAAATTCATTGGTGATTATGCAATTTTCCATCACTTCCCTATCACAAGTTATGATGAATATTTGCCTCTTTGGATGCACTTTTTTTGCTGGGTGGTATTTGCCGCAATGCCACATAATAAAAATATTCCTTTTATGTATTTAGTTCAGTTCATTTATATTGCTTCAAATGTCTCAGGGATTAAAAGCGAGTTATTTCTCAAGAGATTAAAATACTCTGTTCCAACATAAAATTAATGCACATCATTTTGCAAAGTAGAGCTGAAGAGGACTTGGAAGCTCGTATTACACTGAAAGGGTTTTGACTCATTTGATAACGTTTGAGTGGGTGTACCAATGTAGTTGTTTAAAATGTATGTAATTTTTAGGATTTTTTTTTTGGAAAAATTTAACCTCGTATATTTTTAAGGCCTTATTCATAAAGAAACACAAACATGGCTTTATAATGGTACTTTATTATTGAGTGGTTTAGCACTCATTAAAGCTTCCATAAAGAGTATTTTAGCTATTAAACAAAAACAGACTTTTGTCATGTTTTTAAACTTTTCAACCCCATTTGCGTGTAATTTAAACATATTATGTAGTGCACAAAAGTAGACAAGGATCGTCTATTATTGAAGCTTTCATAAAGAGTATTTTAGCCAGCCATTAAGAGTATTTTAGCCTTTGAACAATAGCCAACTTTTGCCGCATTTTTGCCTTTTCCAACGCCGTTTGCATGTTAAATTACATTACTGGCTGTAATGTGCAAAAAAACTCGTAGACAAGAAAAGATATATCGAATAGAAAAACACCTTATTGACATTTTTATGCAAGCCATTGACAAATTTCATGCAACACCGGATTGAAGTATTAAATAATTGAAGACGTGAGAATGAAAAGTGGATATGAACCAAAAAGGTAATTTTACAGGAGAACAAAAATCAGTTTATATCTAATTGAGTTAGATTTTTTTGCTAACAATGATTTTAGAACGTTTATACACATATATGTATGATAACGAACCAGTATATATTGATTTTAAAAATTAATTACTATGTTATGGCTTTTTTAAGATTCGGATATGTCCTGTTTTCATACTCATTTTTAGATTTTTTTAATAGCAGCTGGATACAAAGGGTATATTAAGAAGAAACATACATTAAAACGTTTTATTTTGAGACTTTTACATTTTTTTTTTTTTTTTTACATTTACATTTTTTGAGAATTTGACAATATTTTATTGTATTTTATAACGTTTAACTTTATTCTGAATCAGATTCGTCGTCTTCAGTCACGCTTTCTTCTGGAGCTTCACCTTCTAGAATAACATCACTGCGTGCCTTTGTCAAATCATGATACCAAGTTAAGAATGCTTCAGGGATATACACTTCCAACTCTTTCATATTTTTTAGCTGTACATATCAAATTCATAGCCAATTTTCTTACTCATTGAATTGTAGTGTATGCACAATTTCCACATTAACATACTTCAATTAAATAAGTTGTGTGCATACGATGACACGCTTTGTTTATTCCATTATCGTTGAGAAGGTCAGGGAAAACCAAAGTAGTTTACCCAAATGTATTCATGATGTGTGTGTGTGTAAAACTCAGGCGAAACCCGCTGACCGCATTCTTTCGAGTACGTTGACTCCTCCTACTGCAATCGAATGTACGAAATAATAGAGCATTAAAACAAACACACGCACACATGCATATTTGACAAAATGAAAATCGAGAGTGATGGAATGTCAAGGCGTGGTATTGGTAACAGATTGGGATATTGAGTTAGATTTAAAACAAACTCAAATATCCCCAATTTCAAACTCAATAGATGGGAGTTCAGCTTGGAGATAAACAAGCAACTCCATGTAGAATAATGTAGAATTGTAAGAACTCAGAAAATAATCTAGATTAAAAGTAGATGTAATTAGATTATAAGAAAATTAAATGTAATTAGAGAATAAGAAAAACTTGTATAAAAGCCGGTGCCAGTCCGGAAAATAAATCAGAAGTTCCAAGTTCTAAGTTCTAATCGCTTATCTTTTTCTCAACATGGCGATCCTGCGAATTGTGCAACAATAATGTCGTTGCACTGCGCATACAAGGCCATCGATCCTGCGAATTATGCGACAATAATATCGTTGCATTGCGCATACAAGGCCATCGATCCTGCATAATTCGCATTAACATTCATTACATGTTACAATTAACATTCAATACAAAAGAGGCAGAGTCTAAATAACAAAGAGCTCGAAACCACACTACCACTAGATATGATTTTTTCGTATAGCTATTGACATCTAGCAGCAATAATACGAATCGGAGCTGTACAATTTTCATACCTAACGATGCGTTAAGTAACAAGGAATAGTACACTTCATAGAACTCATTTTAGCCCCAAATGGTTCATATCCTTTTTCATTTTCATTCTCGTGTCTTCAATTGGAAAAAAATAACAATAATTTTTCAAAATAAGCATATATGTAGGTATTATATAAGATATAAAAACTGAATAATGAAAAGCTGTTTTCTTGTTTTATTCTTTTCTCATCACTATGTAAACAAACAATCGTTTTGATAAAAATTCTCTAATATTTTTGATAACAACACTAGTCTACAAATTTGGGGAGAAGAAATTGACTGCAGAAACGTAGTATGTTTTTTAACTAAACTGGGTGCGCTGAAAACGAATCTGGCATAAACATTGAGCTAACACGACTTTTTCATTTTTTATTGTATAGGTATGCTGGCAATACTGTAAAACAGTTAATACTGACACCACAATTTCACAATTATCAATTTGACAGAAGCCCACATTTATTCTAAATCTTCACAACAGTAGCATTTAAGCATGTCAGGGAGATCGTGTGTTACTGATTCAAGCTATTTTTGCTATGCGTGTGATGAATATTTGGTTGGAAAAAAAGGATATCCAATATCAGAATCATTAAAATATGCATATCTACATTATTTTGGTTGTGCTGTCAGAAACTTGAACAAACCGTGGACACCGACAATGTTTTGCAATAGTTGCAGAACTGTTTTATACAAGCGATCAAACGGCAACAAGATCTATTTCGATTTTTCAATTGCAGTACTTTGGAGAGAGTCAAGTTATTATTTCGGTTTAACAAAAATTGCTGGATTCAATATAAAAAATCGAAAAAATATTTCGCGAATGTCCCATCGGTTTCCAAACCAGTTCAACGCCCACCAAATGATCCATTACCAGTCATTTCCAGTGCTACGAGCAGTGAGTCCGCAACGTCTTTCGCCAGCAGTGGTAGTTTGTATCAGGCTGATGAAGAATGCCATTTAGTGACTCAAGTTGAGCTGAATAACCTAATTCGGGATTTACATTTAACGAAACAAGACGCAGTATTACTAGCTTCACGCATGCAGCAGTGGAAACATTTTGCAGTTGGGACAAAAGTAACAATCTAAGAGATCGTAGCTTGGAATTGGCTGCATATTTTGAAAAGAAACACTCTGTTTTACACTATACTGATGTTGATGGTTTACGAGTATTTCAAAAAATTAACCAGTCACATGACAAAACTGAATGGAGATTATTTATTAATGGCTCTAAGTACAGTTTAAAGGCTCTTCTTTTGCATAATGAGAATGAAAAACCATCCATACCAAGTGCTCTTGGCGTTAATGCAAAGGAAAATTACGAATAATAAATGGAAGATCTGTGGTGACCTTAACGCGTGTGATTTAAATTTCTTTGAATATATAGTATAGACCATCGTAAATAACTATATGTATATATAAAACTGTTTCAGGTTATTGGTTAGTTGACTGGTATGCAAGGAGGTCTCACAAAATATTGTTGTTTCCTTTGTCCTTTGGGATAGTCGCGCTACATGACATCATTACGTCAGAACAGAATGGCCAAAAAGAACCGAGTATTAACCAGGAAAACCAAACATTTAAAATAAACCATTAATTGATCCAAATGACAGACTTCTTCCACCGCTGCACATAAAATTACGCCTTTCTAAGAACTTTGTCAAGGCTCTGTTCAAAGATGATGCAGCATTTAAATATTTGTTAGCGATTTTTCCTAAAATTGTATATGCTAAAATCAAAGAAGTCATGTTTGTTGGCCCTCATATCAGAAAGCTATTGAACGATGACAATTTTTCACAATGTTTATTGGAGAAAGAATATGCAGCCTGGAAATATTTCAGGAGCATCGTGATCAGTTTTCTTGGAGACAATAAGAGTGAAAACAACAGACAAATTGTTGCTGAGTCATTGAAAAATTATCACGAATTACGTGCACGAATGTCACTCAAAATGCATTTTCTTCATTCGCATTTACATTTTTTTCCACAAAATCTAGGTGCGGTGGCCGACGAACAAGGGCAGTGAGCTCACCAAGATTTAACGAAAATTAAAAGAAATTATCAAGGATTTTGGGACAAAAGCATGCTGGAAGAATATTGCTGGACTCTAATATGTGAAACTGAACCAACAAAACTACAAACGACGTTCAAATAACGCCATTCACTTTTGAAAATTCTATGATTTTTAAATAAACTAATGATTTTTTATGGAAAAAACAAATAAAAATATTTTTTTTTTGTACCTTGAAAACCTGACGTGAAAGAGAAAAACCAATTACAGATCCAAATTTAACCCACCAAATTACCTTAGAAAAGATATTTGGTTGTTGGCTAGTGTAGCCAAAGGAAGATCTCAGAATGAAAATTGACTGCATTGAAACACCCGTTTTGGTATCTGGTATCTCCAATACAAATTGACCCATTTCCTGAAATTCAATATTTTCTCTGTAATTTCCGATTAGTATTCTACTACAGTACACTATCAATTATTTGTCTATTATAAAGGGTGTCCCAACAACAACGCAAGATTCAAATTTTAAATAAAATACAGATATTTAAAAAAAATTGTGAAAATTTATTATATCGTAAAGTAGGCAGAATGAGGTTATGTATGGAACAACACATCGGGCAGATGGCCGCCACGGCTTTGCTGGCACACACGCGATCTTTTAATGAAGTTTTCAATGCCCGTTTTGCATAAATGCTGCGGTATTTCATTAATGCAGCATCCAATTTCCTCTTTTAAGACTTGAGTCGTCGTCGGCTTATTCGCGTAAACCAACGACTTCAAAAAACCACAAAGAAAAAAGTCTAATGGTGTTAAATTGCACGATCTAGGCGGCCAATTCTGATCTCCAAAACGCTAAATAACACGACCGGGAAATGACTGATGCAGCAATTGAATTGTTCCTCTGGCTGTATGACATGTGGCGCCGTCTTTTTGAAACCATATGCCCTTCACATTCATTTCTTCAATTCTAGGCACGAAAAAACTGGTTATCATTTCACGATACTGAACACCATTGACTGTTTGCGTCAAGCGCATTTTTATAAAAACAAAGGTCCGATGATTCCTCCAGCCCAAAATCCACACCACACAGTGACACATTGAGGATGCATTTGCTTCTCGTAAATCATTCGAGGATTTTCCTCACCCCAAATGCAACAATTCTGCCTATTGACGAAGCCATCAAGATGGAAATGGTCCTCGTCACTGAAGATCATTTTATCGACAAAATCAGCATTTTCATGTTGTATCTCGAATACCCAATTAACGAACTCCCTTCGCTGTCTTCAGTTTCTGAGTCAATTGAACTTTGTATGCATGAAGATGCAAATCTTTCGTCAAAATTCGCTGTGTAGGGGATTTGGTGACACCGATTTGCTGAGCTCGGTGTCGAATTGAGGTGGTTGGAGTTTGAGCGACATCATCACGTACAGCTGCGACATTTTCGGTCGATCGACCTGGTCGAAGGCGCGTTGTTGTCTTTGCATCACTAACAGACACAGTTTTGGCAAATTTATCCATTAATCTCTTTACAGTTGACTCTTTTGGAGCATTATTGTGACCCTAAATTCGCATTTTGCGAACTGTAGCCGCAAAACTTTCATAATTTTGGTAAAACAATTTCACAATGGGAATGCGTTGTTCATTCGTGTAGCGCTCCATTTTTGCTAATCTCGTACCTTCTACTAGCAATAACAATAGCAATTGTTCAAATGTCAAACAATGACACTTCAAATGGCGCCAAATTTAAATCTTGCGTTCTTGCTGGGATACCCTTCATTAGTTTATTTAATTATTATTTATTTATTATTATTAATTATTTAATTAACTGTAATTATCAGTACAAAATTCTTCTTCTTGTAGAGCCTCTACGCAAATTAATATTTTGAATACTTGCGGTCTCAGATAAATTTATGCGCAAATTTTTATTACATAAAACCAATTGTCACAAGAGGACAAACAACATTCGAGGAGTACCAGTAAATTATTTATGCTCCTCAGTAGTCGAAAGGGCAAGGAGTTAAAATTCCCATCACTTTGGCCTGAAACATCATAATTTATAATGCGGTTAGAGTTTTCAAGGCTTTTCACGCCATTCAATTTTTTTTGTTTTTTGTTTTTTTTAATCGATTTAAATGGTCTCACAAATGACGAGTCTAATTGCTGGTGGCAAATTTTTGTCCCGCCATTGTTGCTGATAAAGTTATTGCTGTTGTCGTGAAACCACAATAGCAATAACAACAACATTCTAAGGAATGTTAACAATGTTTATGTACATTATGCTGCGTAAGGAAACAACAACAAATATGTAGTCAGAACATCTGTGTGAATTTTGTGTGCACATTTCTAATTATGAAGTGATGACACTTTCCATTCCATTTCTCTCCTTGTCCTTACGGCTGTACCCTAGAGTTGGTATGAAGCTTATGGACTGATTTTATGCTGATTATGCTCTGTGAATGTAGAATGTTGCTCTTCTCTCTTCTTCCCTCTCCTTTCCTTTCCTTTCCTTTATTTTACTAACGTCTTATGATAATCTTTGGTTATTTTTATGTTTTCGTACATTTAAGTGTTTTTGGATGAACACAAACAAATTTTCCGTTCTTATTCTACCTTATTGTTGTTTTGCTTTAGCAGCAAAATGCACATAAATTAAAATTTTACAACAGTGATTTTATTTGGCCATAAGATGAAAATGATAAATGCGAGAATATTTTCTTTGCAATAACGATTTTGAGTGCTTATTTGACATACAAAGTAGATATAACTCTGGATTTTAGTCTGCCAGAGGTAGAGGAAGACGTTTGAGTAAACATGAAACAGGTGGCTCACAGCTTCCTTGAAGTCATAAATATTAGCGCGTATTGGTATTTTCTTCCAAATGTATCCAGATTTTGTTTCTTTTTTATGATGTTTGGCACAGTAGAAGATGGTGTCACGAATGTGGTTTAAAACTGCTGATAAACATAATTCGATGTGTAAACTCCAGCACAGTGACGTTCATAATTATAAGCTTAGTATTCCTTAATAAAATTTGCATATTCAAAGCTTTTGTTATTGGTGCCTGTTTTGATTAAACGTATTTGTTTTATTTTCTTATTATATATTATACTAGCTGACCCGGCAAACGTTGTTTTGCCTTCAAAATGTTAATGTGGTAAAAAAAAATTAATTGCAAAAATCTCATCTCCAACGCCATCTATCACTTCAAATAAAACCTTTTAAAACTTCCGGAAGACTCTATCAATAATTTAAGATCAAAATGAGCCAAATCGGTCCAACCGTTTTCGAGCTTTAGCGAGACTAACGCACAGCAATTGATTTTTATATATATAGATTAGGTGCGCAACTAAGTTCTCGCTGTTTTTTTTTTATGAAAATGCAACTTTCTTATGAAAACATGTCTACAAATAATTCATTGCAAGTATTGCCCATCGCTAGCTGCTACTTTTTGCCATCTTTCTGGCAAAGCTCGAACTCCGTTGCAGTAAAACTGTTCATCTCTTGAGGCTATCCACGAATCTAGTAATTCCTTGATGTCGTCATAGAAATGGAACTGTGGGTCAGCCGGACGGTGTGCCATCGAACAGAACAAGTGATAATCGGATGGCTCGAAATCTGGAGAATATGGCAAATGAAGTAAGACTTCCCATTTAAGCATTTCCAGGATGGTTTTAATGGACTTGGCCTCGTGAGGCCGAGCTTTGTCAGGCGTTTCCCGTGCAGAGCTTGGCTCAATCGCATTAATTGAAGTCGATACGGATCCCCAGTGATGGTTTTGCTTTGTTTCAACAGCTCATAATAAATAATAGCGACCTGATTCTACCAAATACAGAACATTACCTTCGCAGCGTGAATATTCGGCCAAGGCGACAACGTTGAAGCATGATTCGCAGCCCCATGACTTTTTTTCTTTGGATTGCTGTAATGAATACATTTTTCGTCACCCGTTACATTACGATGAAGAAACCCCTTCCTTTTTTGTTGCTAAAGCAGTTGTTCACAGGAGAAAAAAGGACGCTCAACGTCCCTTGGCCCCAAAGAACCCAAGTTTCTTGCTTTTGAATCATTCCCAACGAATGAAATCGTTTAAAAATGGCTTGTCGGGTAACTCCTAATACTGAAACAAGCTCTACCTGCGTTTGACACGGATCCCCATCATCCATCCCCATCCCCATCAATGCCGTCAATTCAGTGTCTTTGAAGGGTTTTCGTCTTCCTTCACGCGAACGGTCATCAACATCAAAATCACCGTGTTTAAAGTGGCGGAACCAATCTCGGCACGTTGTTTTATTTAAAGCAACATCTTTGTAAACTTTTTGAAATTCTCGATGCTGTGATGTTGAAACAGTCGCCGTTTTCTTCGATTAAAAGAAGAAAATCAACACTTCCCGCATATGACGATTATTTGGCACAAAATCATACATATTCACACAGCCAAAAGAATATGATGTCAAAAGAAAATCACTATTGTGTCGATATGTCGGTATGTTTACCATATGCCTAAGCTTGGCTCATCATGTTAGGTTATGGCAGAATAGACTAGCAATTACTGCTGGCGCCATCTATTGACAAACAGCAGGAACTTAATTGGGTATCTAATATATACTCGATGTATACTCATCTTTAGAAAAGAAATAACAAGAGAAAAGGCTTCAAAAATTTTCCCGGCTGAAACTTATTTTCTGCATGAAAATGTTCGTATTAGAATATTTTTGAAAATATATATGAAAATTACCAAAATAACAAAAATTGCAAAAATATATCTGTACTTGCAAGGAAAAACGACTTTACGATATATCATTTTGAGACGTTAACCATTTTGAGACGGTAAGTTTTTTTCAAAAATTACAACTATGAGTATTTGTTATAACTTTCGAAATGTACGAAACTTTGAATCGCGCTAACACGAAAATGTGTGTCTTAAGCAAGAAATGTGTGTCTTAAGGCCAGAAAACAATAACAACTAAAAATGTTTTCTGACTAATAGCAACAATTAGATATTTCGTAATTTATCAAATATTACTTTTTTTTGGAAAAAATAGTATAACTTCTGAACTACATCGAATTTTGTGATGAGTTTTAAAGGTAAATATGCATCAGAATAACTGTAATAATAACAATGAATAAATTCGCCGCTGTCCTAAATCCATTTATGTCGTTTTTTCTTGTGACAACAGATAGCCAAAAAATGGTGCACACAGTTAATGTTCCCACAAAGAGGAAACATTAATCTAGCAATAAAAATTTCGAAAAAAAGGTACTAAATTAAAAACAAAATTCTAAAAGTGAAATGCGTTCCAATCTCGTAAATATGTTCAAATTTCTATTCAATATTTTGTATTAGAGATATTTTATTTTAGCAATTATTTCAAAATTTTTTTGTGAAGCATTAAGATCATCAAGTAGAATGAACCAACGTAGGAAGGGGCACATTGTTTCATTACTTTGACTATTGCAGGCTTACATTGCGACCTATAAACATATTTGGCGACTATTTTTATTTTGCGGCTTTGGAAATAATTTTGGGCACCATGTAAAACACACCAACTTCTCCAGTCCCATAAATCCTCTAAAATTTAAGTCAATTTCATAGTGCATAATTTTTCTTCCAAGGCATTTTACTTTTTTTGCAATTCTATTTGAATGAACTTTTTTGAATTCTTTGAAAAATTTTCGAGTGTAGTTCGCTGTATTTGGAAATTCTCTACGATTTATGACATTACTTAATCGGCATTACTACACTGCCTTTAACAACAAAATTCAGCAGAAGTCCACTTGTACCAGTTGCTGGACATAGTGGCTTATATTATATACGAGGACGGCCTCAAACTACCGACCTGACGTTTAAAAACATATATTTTGATGAAAAGTGACAACTTTATAAAGCATATGTTTTAAGTTTCAATGCACCAAGTTATTTAGTATCATCAAAAGAAAAACGATTTCAGTAAATTTGTAAATATGGAAAGAAATGGTCACCATTATGTAATTTAATATTTCCATTCGAAAAGTCTCAGCCCAACCAATATTAAAGTCGAGCTAGATTGTACTCTGGGGGAGTCTGCTCCTTCGTTTACGACTGTAAAATACTAGGGAGCAGAATTTAAACAGGGCCGTACGTGCTGTCAAAACCAACACCATAGTGAGCGACCAATTAACCATTCATTTTTTTTATGGTGTAGATGTTTTCTTTATATAACTAATTGGTTTTGAACATGATAGAATAACTTCCATGTTTATCCACGCATAAACGATATATGATCAGAAAAGTTTTCATTGCGGCCTGAAGGGTTGAAGTCGGGATAGGCTCAATTATCGTTTTCATGGACAGCTTTAATTCAGTAAAATTCTTTGTTTTTGTTATGAACCTCTCTTACTTGACACACACCCATAAAAAAGATCTGGTGGAGTCAGGTCAGGTGACCTTCAGCGGAAGGTGAAGTTTATAGATATTAATTTGTTTGGGTATTTTTATTGGAACTCCGCCATAACCGGTTTGGCTATGTGTGCAGTTGCTTCATATTGTTGGAACAAAATGCTGTTGAAACGGATACGTCTTCGGCACAATTGTGTGTGGAAAAACTCTTTCAACATCTTTAAATAACGGTACCCATCGACAGTTTATAGCTGACAGTACACTAATTGTTCAGAATTACTAAACCAAATTAAAAATAATTTATATTTTGGGGAATCTCACTACTACTGTTTGGACTTTACTGATCTCTTGCATTTCACGCATTGTATTTTAGCTATTCAAACTTGTACTGCCGTGCTTCACATAAAGCATATTGTGTCCGCTAAAGTGTGAAGTAATCAAATTTATACTTTCGCCTCTACATCTAATTTTTGCATTTTTTTAATATAAAAAGAAAAGAAAGCTTTGGCAATGCTTGCAAAAAGTTAAAGAATTTAATGAAGAATGAAACCGTGAAAAAAAATACTCGCGGTTTTTTAATTTATTGTCGATTTGTAATGTAATGATATTTTGGTTCAAGATCATGTTTCTATTAGCAATTATTTATTGTTGCAATTATTTATTAGTACTAATAGACAATATTATTCAAAAACTTGCAAACTTGATTATATTGTACATCCGGCGGGATGGACAGCTATTTCGATGTTCGCCAAAATTCCATCTTTTGCGCCCTTAGCTGTTTGTGCTTTCTCGGACATCATTGCCATCTTAAGGGTCCATAATTTCGCGAAACATTTGAGAAGTTTTGCCCACTGATAAGAACATTTTCTCAACAAATAAAGTATTTGGAGATATTTTTAAACATTTTACATTTTTATTAATTTTTTTTTTTTTGCCTAAAGTTGGAATTGCTCTAACAAAAGTCTTCTACTTACTATTCTTGCCCCGCTCAAATCAATTCAATTCCGACATTTAAACTTCAATTTCAACTTTATCTCCACTACATCGCATTCTGTGCACCCCAACATATGATGATGTTTATATAAATTACGTCAACAAGGCAACTACAGTGTCCTATAACACAGGAGTCTCCAATACGAATGAAAGATGGAGGATGGGCAAGGAGTAGTGATGAAAAAGTGAAAGAATTTGCTGATCACCTGGAAGAAATATTTACTCTTAACTATACGATCCCTCGTGTGAATCCAACGATCGTTAGCCCAATGATCACAAATCCCATTAAAATAAATCTATCTCTCTTAAAGAAAAATGTTCTCTTGTTGAAAATGAATAAATCTCCAGGACACGATAAAATAATAGTGAAAATAATTTCAGAACTCCTCCACAATATCCTCAAATTAGTTATATTTATATTTAATACTATTCTTCGAATTGGATACTTTCCACGATCATGGAAGCAGTCTTTAATAATGATGTTCTCAAAACCTGGAAAGGAACCGTCAGAAATTACATCCTATCAACCCCTAAGTTTACTCTCTATTTTATCTAAACTGTTTGAAAAGATCTTTCTCCAAATTTTGTACCCCCATATTGAAGCAAACCATGTAATACCCATGTACCAGTTTGGGTTTCGCAAGGGTCATGGAACAATAGAACAAGTACACCGTATAGCAACCCAGATCAGAAAAACATTCGAAGATCGGAAATATTGCTCAGCCCCCTTTATAGACACCTCCGAAGCCTTTGATAAAGTGTGGCATGAAGGCCTTATAGTCTCTTCTCTACCGACAAATACCCACAAGCTCCTGGAGAGCTCTCTAAAGGACCGATCTTTTGTAGCAAAATTGAAGGACTCTGTTTCAGCTCAAAGAAAAGTTTCAGCAGGAGATCCGCAGGGCAGTATACTATGCCCTATACTACAGGGTGGGCCATAAGGGTGTTGGCGGTTTAAATCTTCAATTTCTCGGCAACGCGCGGCGCAGGGTGGCGGGGGGATATGTTGTTCGCTGCGCCGCTTCCTGGAAATTTAGTCGCCATGGAGCCGTACACGGGAGTGCAGCGTGCATTTTGTGTCCGAGCGTATTACGAAAACAATAAATCAGTGATTACTGCACGACGTTTGTATCGGCATGAACACGGTTTACACGATTTAAGTGAAGTTCCAAGCGCCAATGTGATACGAAAATGGATCAGAATGTTCAAAACAGGCGGCTTAACAGTACCAATTACGGTTCGTGGTCGCCCAGTTTCTGCAAGATCAG
>JAHXMU010016788.1:0-11500 GCA_019455685.1 Philornis downsi
AAAATTATTTATAAATTATCGAATCTAAACTAGGGAAGCGCACTTATTACATCTATAAATTTCGATTTCCTCAATAAGGAAGCAAATGTTTCGTTATCCGACGGCTGCTCTACGGGTTTGAGAGCCTCCGTGTGGCTTTCATAAGCTTTCGCAAAACCACCTTTCGGTTTTTGCTCATGTCCTTCGGAGGTGGTCGTTGCTCCGTCCGATAAGTAACGTTGTGCTATTACTACATTCCGACAGCACGAATTTAAACTTATTCTGCTGAATTTATGTAAAACTGACATCTTTTTTTTATTAATAATAAAGGTGAAGAATATTGCCGTCCGTGAAAGGTTATGTAAAACAGCTGTGCTAAATAGAGTTGTGTTCAGATCCATTTAGAAGACAGCTGATACGGGTGAGAGCAATATTGCCAGATTGCTTGTTGTCGCATAAGGCCGTAAGTTGACTGACTTCGAAGTAAAGGTTTGTCTATATTTTATTATCGAAAAAAACAAATTTCATGAGACATTTGTTTCTCGTGGCGTTGTCAGTTCCTGCTTTGGTTTTCAACACTGAAATCGAAACAACTTATGTTTTTACGTCATAACATGTTTAATAATATATTTGCAAATTAGTAAAATGTTATCTTTTTTGTTAGCACGAGTTCACGAGTTCACAAATGTATTATCGTGAGCAAAAATTTGATGTTAGAAACAAAAAAAAAAAAATTTGTATGACCGATTTGACAACGCTGATTTTCCATTGTGAAACCTTAAATAAAAAATTATAGTAAAATTTGAAGGCAAAAATGTTAATTTTACATTTATTTTATTACATTTTGTTGATTGGAAATTATTCTAATACTGATTTATAAACAGCTGGCACAAACTATTGACAGCGGATAACATTTCGAACTATTTTTTTTAATTTTTAACTCTTTATTTTATTGAAATTAAAAAACACAATTTTACAAAAATATTAAAGAGTATAGTTATTCGCCGATGGTTATCGAAATTTTTACAGCTTTTGCATCATTAGCTACGGATGTTTTTGACATCTTTGGATGCTCTCATTTTTGTTGGGTTATATCGATGCGTATCCCAAAAAAAGGGATTTTTGTTAGTTACTACAAAATCATTCGTTTGCTCCAAATGTCGTTGGATGGTTAATTTTTCTTCCCTTCACAGTCAAATTGTAAATCTAGGGTATAATTAAATAATATTTGCGATTTCACATCAACCAAGTGTTGGGCATACCAAACAACCATTGGAACATTATTTATGTTTGACTACATCGAAAAATGTCTTCAATATTTACTTCAAACAACCCTGCAGAAGTTTTAAATATCAAATTTTCCATTTGTCCATTCCGTTTGAGGTCAGTACTGCAAAATCAAAAGTTGGCAGAAAAATTGTGTAAAAGGAATACTGTTCGCAGAATTTATTTACATTTTGTTTGGGAAAAAGGATTCCGTTTAAGATCAACTGTAGCCTTTGGATATTTATAAGGTAGCATTTGCCCAAGGGCAGTTGCATCGCTTACGCATTTCTTTAAAACTCAATTGTTTCAGTTACATATTGTTTGCATTTTTTCGATTGATATGTTCTTTATTCAATATCTAATTACTCAATAAATTTACAACACTAAATCAAAACTTTTTCGTGCTATGTTCAGACGTCGTTAGAAAACAGCTGTCGTCTAGGAAAATTGTTGTTTTTGCATCATCCGTTTACAAGTTTTTTTCCTTTATCTGACAATCTTCCACGAGTTCTTACGCATTTTTGTCCGCAAATTACACAATTCCGAAAGGGACGAATAATTTATCAATTAAAAGTTAAGAATATTCATATCAAAATGATTCAACAACAACGTCAGCGTATTGAACAGGCCGTAACCGAAATGATTGATGATATGGACAAAACGCATTTGCGTAAAATGCAGGTAAAAATATGTTGGTCGCCGGGAAAAAAGACTACTTCAGGTTGGAGTGGGAGGTGAAAAAATCGGAACTTTGATAAATCCTTTCTATTGCAATTTGGTGAAGTGTTTCATGAGAAAGATACTTTAATTTGTCGTACATTTCTTGAAAATTGTGAAGAAATTTAAAACTTTACAAGCCGGTTGATCGCTATTTGGGGATGCCTCACTGCAAGCAGATCTATGCAGAAGGTTGACGCAATAAATTTGGCATCTCCTATCCCGAATATATAATTTTGCGGTCAGATTATAATGTAGAGATTCGCTTCCCTCTGATATTCTCCGTGGATTCAAGTAAGCTAAATGTCGCCAATGTTAGATGCAACGATTCATATCACTTCTGGAAGCATGCTGTAGTATTATTCTGGAATCTATTGCCTTTGGTTTTGTACAGTTAATAAATGGTAAATATCATTGTCTCGATCCAAATTAATATTAAAATATACAAAAAATATATGCTTGAATCTACTACTTGAACATTTTACTTTTCGGAGCGGTTGATGTCTACCACCTCTATATTATTCTCTATGGTCTAGATACATTAAAGCGGCAAGAAAAGGAGTGGCTTCGTTCAAAGTGACCCAAACTCTGTCTCAACTATAACAAAGGCCTTTAAGGCCACTTATACATAAGTCAATGGCAAACTGGAAAAAATGTTGATTTCACTGCTTATTTTGTATACAAAATCTGTATTCATTTAAGGGACCACGTCAATGTAAATTGATAGGAAGTTGACAACGATGTATGTTGTATGTACTTTAAATGTCTGGATTAATAATGGCAATAAACCCATACCAATTCTATCAAAAATTAGCCAAATGTGTTTTCAATGTCTTGATTTTAGCATTGAAAATGTCAATGTTGTCGCATTTCCTCTGATACTTCCTATACATAATGACAGAAATTGACAAATACCGCTGAGGCGATTTGGAAATGACACAGTGGATTTGAGTGAAACCTGATTGCGCAATAAACAAAAGTTTACGTTCTAGACTTTTAAACAAATGTTTACGTTCTAGACTTTTGTTTGTGTGTCACACGAAGAAAGGAATGCCAAGCGTTTCTTGTCAGAGTCTAGAAAAAACGTCTTTTTTTTAGAAAATGTTCGCCAGTTCTGCGTAGCTCTGTGATATCATGGTAGTATGAGGCTTTTCGAGTTGGAGTAATTTGGGAGGTCTGGAAAATATGACCCATTCAAAGAAAGCTCTTTTTTATGCTCTTAACAGAGTCGACGTCAGTATACGGATCATGGTTCATACCTCGCCGTCAAATTTGCGTTATAAATTACAACCTGCACAAGAAAAGAAATAAAATGAAAATTTTCCCGCCGAAGACTCAGGTTTGATTTATCAATAAATCATTTGCGAAGTTCATTATAGCATCTGTTTGCGACCAATAATCTCTTTCAAATTTTTAGACGGGCATTAGTAATTTCATTGATGGAGAAGGCTCAAAATCTTCAAAAAAAACAAAATTTCTTTTGCGTGAAATGAATGAGATGTGGGAGGGTTTCTCAATTCAGTGATTTTAAACACTTAAATTTAGGACCAAGATGTTCGTCGTTTGGATCAGGTCGGAAGCCCACAATCATATGCCATTTATTCCTGATTTTAACTATTGTGTTACGGCCGGTCGTTTATTATGTCAAATTTACAGTTGCTAATCCTCACACGGAGTCCTAAATGAGCAGCCTTTTTGTTAGTCAAAACAAATAACTTGTTTTTATCCTCCTTTACCAACATAGCTGCTTTTGACGATCCGTTGTCAATGCTTAAGAAGACCGCAGGAGCATTTCACAATCTTAAGTCAAGAATGTCTGCCATCTTTGTATGCAGGTAATATATTATTGAAGATGCTAGGGTATTTACTGTAGCTTTGCTTGGAATTATCTTCAAAAGTGTACTGAAGAGATCACATCATAGGTAAATGGTTTACTAAGATTTTTGTTGTTGAAAGGGCAGCATGGTAGTCTGTTGCACTGTCCATAGTCTCCTTTGACGTAAAATGTTTCATTTAATGTATTTAATGTATCTATTTGGCTTGTTATTTAAAGCCTTGCAGCCAATTATATGTTAATTACAATATGCAACAGTTAATATATTAGATTTAATCTGCTCAATAATAGAAATACAAAAAAAAAAAAAACGTAATAAAAATTAAATATTAAAACTACAAAAATATAAATCATATGAAAAAAATATGATATGAAAAACGACTAATTTAGAAGTTAATCGGTACATTAGAGCTGCTCACAATTTAATAAAAAATCTAAATTTTACTGGAAAGTCTGAAAGTGCTGTAGAATGTGCCTTTTGTAAGAATCAGGACATAATTTAAAACATTTTAAATGGCTTGGTAGTAAATTATAAAAGCGTGTTACTCTTACTATAAAAGCATGAGCCTTGAGTGTGGTTATTTTAGCAATAAGAAGTTGTTTATTACGAGCGGAATGTGAAAAACTAAACGAACAAAAAATAAATTGAAACAAGTGCGGAATTGACCAAATGAAATTCTGATTCAAGTCAATATCATCACATCAGTTTTTTGCCCATTTCACTTGAGATGACCTTATCTGCAATTGGTAAAAGTAAGACACTTTGCATCGGCTCTGTTATAGACCAGGCATATAAACTCAAAGAATCCAAAGTTGTTTGCTGAAGTAGCAACTTGATGTAAATTTTTGATTAGTATTCGGCCTGGAATGGCTTCGGATTCCATTGAGCTATCAAATTACAGCTGGTATCCAAGTCGCTCTGCTTGCCTTCAGCCAGCCAGATCATAATTGCGAACTGGTACTAATGAATCGTCAGTTCACTGCTAAGGCTTTTGAAAAATCCGATAGTTTTGTTGTTATTAATATTATTGTTCGACCTCATCTTTCAAACTACGCCGTCGTCACTGAATCATGCTCTATTGCCTCACTTTAAATAGAAAAAGTTTTCATATTCCCTGATTCTATTAATCCCTGTCAATCTTTATCGCCGAGTTTTTGCTGTTACGCATTTAAAGCTGATATCTTGTTGAATTTTAATGGATTTTACCAAGTTCCTAATAATTTTATATCTCTTCCATAGTACCGATGTTAACGAATGTTCAAGTGAATTGGTAATTCAAAAGCACCTTCGTGAAATTTGAATTATTTATTTTCAACAAAAACCTTTTTGCAAAAAGATTTATCTTATAGGCACTTCAAATTAAATTCGCATCTACTGCCTAATTTTTGTTAAAAAACGGATGTTCTTGATGACGGAAATAGGCTCTATTATTTGAGAGAAATGAAAAAATATGGTCCATTTCTTTTAAAAATATATTTATTTCATTTCCTTACAGACTGACATGCATTTATGTGCCGCCAAATGTTGTCAGGACAGCAGTGCCAGTGTAGATAGCGTTCAACGGTGTGTGGACAGATGTTCTACACCATTGACAAGGGCTCAAAACTATGTGCAACACGAATTGGGTGAATTCCAAGGCAGACTGCAAAGATGTGTGATGGTAAGTGGTAATGCCGTTTTCTTTTCTACTGAACAACTGTTTTCAAATTAAATCTATTTCTATTGTATTATTCAGCAATGCAACGATGATATTAAAGTTAAAATGCCAGCTAATCCCAGTGAGGATGATATCGCTAAATATACCGACCAATTTGAACGTTGTGCCGTAAAGTGCGTTGACAAACATGTTGGCTTAATACCCACAATGATGAAAACCATGAAATCAGTA
Organism: Philornis downsi; assembly: GCA_019455685.1. NCBI lineage: Eukaryota > Metazoa > Arthropoda > Insecta > Diptera > Muscidae > Philornis > Philornis downsi. The sequence continues at coordinate 5,686 of JAHXMU010016788.1, forward strand.
CTAGCAAAGGGTCCCGAATCTATACCACAAGTTTGAGAACGATTTTTGTTATAGGCATACATAACATACATGATTGTTAATATTTTTTGACTCAATATAAAATGCAATTATCCTTGTTATTTGTGGTTTATAAGAGAGAGTACACATGAACATTGGACTCGACTTTCTATTGGAATTTTAAATGTATTAATATTTTATATATTAGCTACTTTTATAAAATTAAAATCCAAACGTTTTAAGTATCCAAATTGAAGTGGTATTTGAATTTGTCTTACATTTTCAGATTTAGCTGAATTATTGAAAGTCCAAGTGATAGGACTCCCAAAATGTGAATATTAACAAAGCAAAATCAGCCACTATCAGACAAAAAACTGCCTTGACGTTTCCATTCTAATGCTCGACTATAACGTTAAATTAAGTTAAATTACATATTTGATATGGATTACTATACTGTACGATAGACAAAATACTCAATTTAAAGATAAACGTAATTGAAATTGAAGCAATGACAATTGACGTATAACGATCATATAGCATACTGAAAAACTTTGTAGTTCTAATGTTGCAGAAATCTGCAATTGACTTGCAATAAGTTAAATTATACAATAGTCTACTAATTGCGATCAAACTTTTTATTGGTAGAATTGCAAGCAATTTTGTTGTTTTGAAATTGTTAAGATGAAAACAAGCATCGAATAGGTTAGTTAAATTCTAAGATAAAGAGGAATAGTATCTTGGAAGGAATTTCATGGGAAGAAATACACTTGAAGACACTTTTCTTATGAAGAGTTGTGTTGGAATAAGCTTTTCTTGATATACACTATCCAAATGAAAAAAAGTCTTTCATATAGAAAAGAGCACTTCCAAACAAAAGTATCTCTAAAGTCATCTTCTATGAAAAATTTGTTTTTTAAAACATTAATCTATATGAAAACTATCTTTGAGGAGAATTTCAGGTGGGGAAAAATTATTTCCATGGCATTTTCTTTATGAAAAGCGTCTTGCAGAAAACTTCACTTTTTTAAAAATATATTCTATTAATCTATTCTCTTATTATTATCTCTCTCCTACTATTATTCTATTATTGAAAAGTGATTTCCATACCTCTTTTCTACATGAAATATGTTTCCCATGATACTATTTCTATTTGAAAAATATCTTCTAAGTATGGCACATTTCTTCTATAACTTTTTGAGCCTGCAGTGGTTTTTGCAGGCAGTTTTGAAATACATAAAAGCAAATAAATAAAAAACTGACTGAAATTCGAGTTAATTTCAGATCAATATTGTAGTTCTTTATTTGAGCGATAAAATACAAGTGAAAACTAACTTCAAATGCACAAACTGCAAATGAAGTCTAGCAGAATAAACATTTATTCATTTTCATATATATGTGTGCACACAAGTATTCGTACACACATAAAGGGCAACCAACTAATTGTTTATATAAGTACAACAGCAAGAAAACTGAGCGAGAGCGATCCCGTGGAACATCTTGCTTTCTTGTCTATTGATCCCTGCGCAATACGTATATATGTGTGCATGTGTGTGCGCACACAGGACAAGAAGCAAAGCAGCGGACACCATGTAGACATAATTACAAAAATATTGATGGGCAAAAAATTAAAGTACATGACGACGACAGTAATGCATGTTTCAAGGTTGTTAACCCTTGAAATAGAGCGCAGGGCCAGTTCTGCGATCAACAATAACACTCTAATAGAAAGCCTTTTGGAAGGCAATTTGTTAAGGTATTTCGGAAAAATTGTTCGTAGAGGCTCGCAAGAAAATTTCTTTGAAGGCACTGTTCAAGTAAAAAAGTGTTTAAAATGTATTTTCATATAAAAAAACGGTTTATAGCACGACGTTCGTACAGAACTAGGTACTTTTCTACAATAATTATTTTTCTCAAGTCATCTTCCGTAAGTAATTTGTGCTCTAAAACATTAATCCAAATGAAACTTATCTTCCAAGAGATTTTTCTATATGAAAAATGATTTCCAGGACTCTTTTTTTTATGCATGAAAAGCGTTTTGTATAAGTCATTTCATAAAATGTATTCCATTGCCTTTTTCTATATGAAAAACACCAGCCATGCATCTTTTCTATATGAAAAGCGTTTTCTAAGCGTGACGCACTTCTAGTGAGAAAACGTCATGCGTGACACATTGTTTTCCATGACAATATGACACATAAATAACATGAATGACTTATGATTTCCACTTTTCAATATACTTTTCTATATAAAAGAGCTCTTTACAGTTTTTTACATGAAAAGCTTCTTCCATATAAAGAAAAGTGTCTTTCAAAAAGGAAAATCTGCATGAAAGCCACTATTTATGTGGGATAGTATGTTTGAGGGCACTTATAGAAAGCCTCTTGGAAGAAAATTTGTTACGAAATCTCTTGGAAAAATATTCATATGTAGATTACAAGGAAATTTATATAAGAAAGTATCTTGGAAGATGTTTTCCATGCTGAAATCTCTGTGACAACACTTTAACTGTTTCTTGGAAGCAAACGTTTATATGGAAATTGTGAAGAATATATTTTTCATAACGATTAAACTTACAGCATTAGTTTAGAAAAGTATTTGTGAAAATGTGCTCTGAAAAATTATCCACTTACAAACATTTCTTGGAAGACATATGTTAAAATGTAGTTTTAGTGTAAAACTATTTTTCATTATTTATTTATTTATTTGGTTTGAAGTTTAAAGCCTTCAGGCCAATTACATATTAATTACAATATTCAACAATTCATATATTAGATTTAATCTGTTCAGTAATATAAATTTTAATAAAAGACGTAATAAAAATTAGATATTAATTTTTAAATTGATAAAAATATATTATGATTCTAAAGATGATATGATTATTAAAGACAAAAAATATGAAAAATTACTAATTTAGAAGTTAATCGGTATATAATTTAGAAATATAAGAAAATCGGCATGTAATAACAAAATTTTACCGGAAAATCTGAAAGTGTTGCAGAATTTGCCTTTTGTAAGAATTACAACATAATTTAAAACGCTTTAAATGTTTTGGTAGTTAATTGTAAATTCGTGCTACTCTTACTATAAAAGCACGAGCCATGGCTATGGTTATTTTAGGGATAAGAAGAATATTCCTCAAGCTTACTCGATCGCCACTCATTTGGCCTTGCGGTCCCCGAAGGCGAGAATAATAGAAACTTCAGTCAAGTAAACTGACTTACGTCAACCTTCATATAATATATCGTATTTTTGTGTTACTGCAGAAGTGTGAATGATGTTCTTATAGCATGATATATACCTTCATTCGTTTAGGCGAAGATTTAAAATTGCTCTGAATTAAAGCACAGTGAAAGAAGCAAAAATTTTAACTTTATGAAGTCCTTCGTTTGAGAGAGTAGAGTAGATCTGAGTAAGAGAAAGAAAGATAGCTAAATCAGTTAACTCGCTGCACTGAATGTAAAATGTTTGCGCAATAATGCTGAAAATAGTAGAATTGAATGGAAGACGCGAATTATGGAATATACAGGGCGGCGCAATAGGACGTGCATATTTAAAAAATAGATTAAAAAATAAATACAAAAGGTATGGTTAAAATAAATCTAAGGCATTGTAGGGTAATAAATGGAGTTTATTTTTTAAAAATAATATCATCTAAATGGTGACCCTCTGTACGACGGCACTCCTCTAACCGCAAACAAAAATTATTGAAAACTTTCTTCAGTAATACTGGTGTAATAGCTGCCATTTCACCACGGATATTCTTCTTGATCTGAACGATGTTTCTTGGTTTATTACTGTAGACTTTGTGTTTGAGGTATCCCCACAAAAAAAATGAAGAGGCGTCAAGTCTGGACTACGTGGGGGCCATGGGATATCGAAATCAGTCTGCCAGGGAACATCTGCTTCACCAGCGCCATGGAGTCATTTGATGTGTGACAGGTAGCTCCATCTAGTTGGAACCAAGTTCTGGAATTCACTGTTCTTGAACTTTCAATTTCTGGAGCCAAAAATCCGTCTAACATCTCAACATAGCGTTCCGTATTAACCGTGACGTTTTGGCCCCGCGCATTTTCGAAGAAAAAAGGACCAATTATTCATCTGCCAGAGATTGCTGCCCATACTGTCAATTTAAAACTATGCAATGGTTTCTGGTGTTTGAGTTTGGGATTTTCACTGTTCCAGTAACGACAATTTCGACGGTTTACGAACCCATTCATAAGGAAATGAGCCTCGCCAGAGAAAAGGATATTGTCAAAATTGGAAAATCGATTAAGCATTTCATTAGCAAATGCGGGCCTTGCTATCAAGTCACACTCTTTCAATTCTTGTGTTAATTGCAGCTTATATGGATGCAGTTTAAGATCCAATGTTAAAATTCGTTGCAAACTTCGTCGTGATAATTGTAAGACAGACGATCTCTTGCGAGTCGACATTTGTGGATTTCCTCGTACTGACTCCATAACTCTCTCAACATTGTCTTCGGTCCTAGATGTTCTTGGGCGACCATTTGCTTGTGGTTTAAATGTTGAACCGGTCTCTTCAAAACGCTTTACCCATATTTTAATTAAATTAGCACTCGGATCTTCACTAATTCGCCGTAGTCCATATTCAGCACAATATAGTCGCCTAGTAGCAATATATGAACGAGAGTTCTCGTAAAATGCGCGACCCTTCCCGTCGAAGTGATTCATAGCGACTAAACCTCCATGAGCCCGCCAACCCAACGATGTAGGCATGTAATTTGCATGGGAAGCATCAGAATGGGTGCGGCAAAGTGGTCTGCTTTCATTCTGAGAACTATTATACCAAATGCTCTACATGATTAAACTTAGCGCAAGTACGTAGAAGATACATCGGTCATTTGAATGGGGAATATTAGGAGGGGTACACTTAAGCGGTCGAGTTTTTACAATTTTACCAGGAATTACCAGGAATCAAAGCTTGGGTCATGTGTGAGGGGTAACAGGAAGGAAACTAAATTTTGGAAAATCGGTCAATTTTTATGGGAGTCACCAGAAGGGATAATAGTTCTAACATGCAATATTGAGAACTGAAAGGGAATGACCGCTAGTTATAATATTACTAAAAACAAATGCCCTTGCATCTCATGAATGAGCCATGGGAAGGCTTCTCACATTCAGTGAACTTACACGCATTCTATTTTTAGACTCAATTAAATAGGACTTACAATGTAATGACGAATCCGAACGTAACAGTTTCAGAAGGATTTACAAGACTTGCCAATTGTTCGACTACTCGAAGTGATCAGTAGTGATCTATTTTTAGAATCACTCAAATATTACCTACAATTTAACGACGAATCCAACATTACAGTTTAAGAAGCATTTACAAGACTTGTCAATTATTTGACTATTCGAAGTGATCAGCACACACATCAAGGTGACCGCCGCTCAAGTAATGATAGATGACTATATGCGTGATTGAACTCGGGATCATGCGGACGGTAGTCGCGTGTACTAAACATCCCGCTACTGTTCGTCACTAAGTTAGTTAGCTGCTACTAAGTGCTAGTTTTACATCATTGTCATTGAATCGTCCATTTCAATTGCTCTTTTAGTTAAGTGGTTTTAGAGGTATATCATTCAAGAATTAGAGATTTACCACCTGCTATATAGTTAAAATTCATATCACCTGTGTACTTTTTGTCGGTATAATAACAACCAATCTCTTTCGATTTCGAATTTGTGTTATTTAACAAGCCAAAATGCAGTTAAATCTGGAAAATTGAGGCACATAGATTCTTATGGAAGGTACTCTGCAGCCACATCTTTCGTAAAGAAAAGTGTCTTCATAGATA
>JAHXMU010016791.1:0-14829 GCA_019455685.1 Philornis downsi
AAAAAAAAACTAAAACTCATCATTGATCCCTTAACATCAAACCGCAATGTCTACTCTTCACATTCATGTTTCTCACATCACAAAGTTTGTAAATCACAACCAGACAAAAAGGACAAAATCATTTAAATCTTCCTCGGCTACCCAACAATAGACCAATTCAGACAGATTCACCCTCCGTCGGACAAATTGCATTGCGAACCCTCAACTAAAAGTATCATAAAATTGACATCTATTACCGGAATTTATGTGCGTTCTGGCCATAGAGCCAGACAAACAATGCGTTAAGTAGCTAGAATTTGTTCCCCTCAATTGTCACCCCAGTCACCGTGACTGGTAAGCGAACGAATTTGTCACAAAAGTCAGTTTCGAGTGATAAGTAAACACAATGAAATGCCAAATGATAAGACTACGTGTGAATGAAGTTGCAGTTTATCTTTGTTTTTGTTAATTTTCAATAAATTTTATGAGATTTGAGGTCGTAAAAGTGATGTAGATTACATTGTTACGGCATAAAGTCAGTTACGACACATTTTTGTATTCCAGTTCACAGCCGACATTGATCATTTAAGCTGACATTTGTTAATTCTTTTACAAGAAAAGTTTAATTTTATTATGCAGCCTGTAAAGTAATCTAATGCTGAAATGGCTTTACGGTTAAGGGATTACATCAGTTTTTGGAGACTTAATGTTTTGGTGACCCAATCAAATCTATGCATTTGAATTAATTTGGCAGATTTTCATCGAGGCTTGGTATCGCCTATAAACACTTATTATTAAAACTCAGCTTATATACCAGTCTAGTGGTCGTTAACGGTCCCAACATTGGAATAGGATGAGATGGTCTAATAAGCCGTTCATTCTACTTTAAATTATTACAAGAATACGAAAGTAAATTGTGCTGCCAATATTTTTTCAGGCCGTTTTGAGCACACGTGTTGAGAGAAGACAAACCACGAAGTTAAAATTGTTCTGCGAGCAATAGGAAGGGAAGATTTTCCTAATGTATCAGTCTAATGAATCGCCACGTCATAACACAAGAAACTAGAATGAAAGCCATAATTCTGGTTTCATGGACGTGCATGTGATCCGTAATGCTAACAGAACAGTACCAAGGTGCAGCGTGGTACTGAGCGAAGATTGTACGTAACCAGATATAGCACGCATTTGGTTTCAATTTGTGCAGAAACCGCACATGGCTACGAAAACCTGAATTAGAAAATTTCTAGTGCTGCATGCATGGCAATGCTATAGCGAATTGTTGCACATGCTGAGAGGAAATGCAATAAGAAAAGAAGAAGAGAGGCGCACAGATTTTTTTAAGCTGGATAAACTATAAAAGCAGGAGATTTTTGTATTTATAATTAATTAGTATTTCATGACAACACAAAACCAGCAATTGCATAACAATATTTCAACAAATTATTTAATTTCCCTTTCCCATTTAGTTTCCACAACAAATTGACAAGTATTTTCAACAAAATTGCTAAGTAAAACTGATCTTTTATTGTAATAGTATTGGTCTGCTGTTTTTAAGCGGGAAACATAATAAAAACAGGAGAGCGGAGATGGAGACCAAATGACTCTAACACTGATGTTCCTGTCATACAGTGACAACGTAGTGCGCATTTAACTTCAACTGTCGCAAAAACCGAATATGGGTACGAATCAACCAATTCTTAATACTGCATGCAATGCTGTAGGGAATTGTAATACGTGCTATGAGGAAATGCTTTAAGAAGGAAATAATAAAGGCACAAAGAATGTTTAAGCGGCAGAAACCAAAAGAGCGGGAGAACGAAGATGGAGACAAAACGACTTTAACGCTGACGTTTCTGTCATAAAGTGACAACTGAGTGCGCTTTTGTTTTCAAATGCCGCAATAACCGCACATGGGTACGAAAACTTGAATTAGACAATTCTTAATACTGCATGCATGACAATGCTGTAGCGAGTTGTAATACGTGGTATGAGGACATGCAAATATAAGACAAAGAGAAGAGATGTACACCGACTTTTTAAGGGGCGAAAAATGATGACAGCAGGAGAGCGGAGATGGAGACAAAACGACCCTAACACGCTCATGTCCCTGATATGCAGTGACAACATAGCGCGCATTTGATTTCAACTGCCGCAAAAACCAACTGTGGGCGCGAAAATCTGCATAAGACAATTCCTAATACTGTATGCATGACAATGCTGCAGCGAATTGTAATACGTGCTGTGAGTAAATGCTATAAGAAGAAAAGAAGAGAGGCACACGGTTTTTTTTAAGCTGGAGAGAGGTACAGGAATGGAGGTAAGCAAAAAAACATCTATCAAATAGCTAAAAGCAAAAATTATGGAAGTATACTCCCCCCCGCAAGAGTAGCTATGAAAATCTGGCCAATTTTACGAAAATAAGCGGCCTTTTCGTAAGCTGCTAGATACGAATGACAACACAAGCGAAGGAACCTTGCAAATTGCCGACGATGGTATAGATTGTACCGAGCAAAATCAAAATCAGAATAGCTGCATCTCGGCAACCACAAAGCTGCAAGTGATGATGGGCACAGAGCTGGAGATGAACGGATATTCAGCAGGCATTAGCTTCTAAACACGATTTGACTCGTTGAATGTATGCCCGATAATTGGAATTTAAGTTGGTTATCTCGTCTGTTCAACAAAAGCGATCTGCGAGTAAATTCCAAATAACACAGTATCAGTCTTATACTTAACGCTTACAAGCTTCTATCAAATGTGATATGTGAAAGTGTATATCGGACTTGATTAGACCTTAATAGTACGATTTAAACCTGCTGAATTTACAATTGATCAGATATTACCAATATGGAAAATACTAGAGAAGCCCCAAGAAAACAGATCGACAAAGAACGACAAATTTTTCTCCTTTTGAGTACCATTTAAGGCTGCAATTTACAGAATAAAATAAGTTCAACTATGACAAAATAGAAATAAATTGTGTTTTAGGAGGTAACACATATCGAGTAAGTTTTCTGTATAGATTTAATATAAAACATTGGATGATTTAAAAACGAATATTTTAAATATATTATGCGTCAATGTTGTGTAAATTGCCAATATATTTATGTTTGTTTAAAAAAACTTACCACTGCACGATAGGAATTAATTCCACCGAGATGTCCAACGCAGACCTGCAATTTATAAAAAAAAAACATTAAAATAATTTTATTGCTCTTATTGCTCGTAACTAATTGGCTAACTAGATTTTACATAAAAATGCGTTTTAATTGTTTTTAATAGTTTTTTTAATTGAGCAAAGAAATGATTGATCTCACGTTTTCACTGTGAGATTTTGCTTTGAAAAGATTTTACTTTGCAAGCAAATTTGACTAAATTTAGTACAGCTACATATATGATATGAATTTTGAAATACGAGTATATGGGTTAAATCATTAATTTGTATGTTTTTTTCCAGTTCTGCCGATCATTATACTAGTATAACGGCCAAAAATGTGATTTCTGCAACCTGCAAATGAGGAGTTAAAGAAAACAAATTGAATTTCGAAATATCCTTTATTTTGTTTGGGAGCCTCCAGTTTTGGTATTGCCCATTTACAATCCCCGGTCTCGATCTGTCAAAATATTAGGATGTATCAAGTTTTAAGATATCTTATAAAGATTTATGGCATTTATGAAATCTATCAATCAGCCAAATAAACAGTCAGACAGACATCGTATAATCAACTTAAGAAGACATTGAACATATTTAGTAAAAAGATTTTTTACGTTTCCTATGAAGAGGTACGTTTTTGCCGTATCAAATGGCACGTATCTTCATTCCTTCGACTGAAGGTATATCTTTAATAAATTCTCTATACGTATATATGTATTTTTTACTATGACTAAAAATCAATATAATCAGGTCTGCTTAAAGATATTGTAGTCATCATCAGGTTCGCAAAATACTGTCTTTTAAATATGAAAAAATTCCATAATTTTTAAACAGGGACATTCACAAAAGTTCAGTTTCGTTTTACGTTTCATATTGTAAACTTATTTAAAGTAGATGCATTAGAAATTTGTTTTTGATTTATATTTAAAATATCAACTCACTTTATACAGTGATTCATTTTCTGCTTGAATCGAAGTTAGAAACTTGCATTAATTCAGCTTTTCTGCATGAGAACTGAATCAGGCTACTCAAAATTGTATCTGTTTTTTTAAGTGAAATATGATACAAACAAACGATTTTATAAACTGGTACAGAATCGAAACTGTGTCCAATTCAATTTCGGGTGTAATAATCGGGTGTAATTTCGTTTTGGATGTTTGAAACAGTAACAAAATTCAATAAAATTTTGATTTGTTTGTCTGAATAGGGATACAAACTGGTCCCTATTTTTAAATTATTTAAACTTAAATTAATTATTTATAACTAACTTAATTTATTAATTTATTGTTTAAACTTAGTTCAAATTAATAATTTAAATTATTAAATTCAAGTAATTTAATTTAAATTTAATATAATTTATTAAATTAATTTGTTAAATTTAATTAATTTAATTTAAATGTAATTTAATTTATGAATAATAAATAACTAATTTAATAAATTTGATTATTAAATAAATTATTTAAATTTAAATTTAATAAACTTAATTGGTAAATCAAATTATTTAAATTTAAATAGCAAAATTAAAATTTAATTTAATTTCGATTAATTAAATTCCGATAATTAATTTATTGAATTTAAATAATAAAATTAAATTTAAATTCACATATTTCATTTATTAAATTTAAATAAATAAATTAAATTTATATGATTAGTTGTTATTTATTAATTTAATTTATTAAATTTAAATAATTTAACAAATTAAATTTAAATGAAATTTAAATAATTTGATAAATTTTATTATAAATTGAATTAACAAATAACAACTATTCATATAAATTTAATTTAATTATTTAAATTTAATAAATTAAATATGTGAATTTAAATTTCATGTAATTATTTAAATTCAATAAATTAATTATCGGAATTTAATAATTTAAATTAAATTTAGATTTAGTTGTTTAAATTTAAATAATTTGATTTAACAATTAAGTTTATTAAATTTAAATGTAAATAATATATTTAATAATTAAGTTGATTAAATTTAGATAATTAATTTAACAAATTTAAATATTAAATCAAATAATTTAAGTTTATATAAGTAAATTTAAATTGCATTTAATTTATTATATTTAAATAATTGATTAATTAAAATAATTAAATAATTAGTTTATTAAGTAATTAATTTATTAAAATAACTAAACATTTAATTTATTAAAATAATTAAATAATTAATTTATTAAAGTTAAATAATTAAATTAAATTTAAATTAAATTATTTAAATTTAATAAATTAAATTACTAATTGATAAATAATAAGTAATTATTTAATTACAATAATTAATATAGTAATTAATAAATAATAATAATAAATTAAATTAAATTTAAGTAATTAAATTAAACAAAACTATTAATTATTATTATATAATAAATATAAAAATATATAAATATTATTTAATTATTTGTTGATTGGCTAATACAGAATTTGTATAAACAGTGTAGAAAATTGTGCATTAATACCTCCCAAGGATAATTATCAAACTTATGCAAATGACGTAACATCGCATTTTGTCAAGTTGCATTTTTAATTGGAAAACGAATTCTCGATAAACTATGTTCAAACAAAAGTTGAATACATTTCAACTTCATTTGCAAACTTATCTTATTTACATCTCAATAACTGTTTAAAATTTAAAATGTTAGCAAACTTTTTCTTGCTGTAACATTTAAATACTCACTTGTATTATTCATTTAGCTATTTTTTTGCTGAAATACAACCGACTATAAATGCATCCATCCTATCTAAAACGATTTTTGTATTTATAATTAATTAACATTTCATGACAATACAAAACCAGCAATTGCATAACAATACGATATTTCAACAAATGGTTAAATTTCCCTTTCCCATTTAGTTTCCAACAAATTGCCAAGTATTTTCAACAAAATTGTTAAGTAGAGCTGATCTTTTATTGTTGTGCCGCTCCGTTGTTTACGTTTACGTTCACGTTTGGATATTGTATTTATTACGAGTATTATTAATAAAATATTTTGTTATTGAAACCACTCCTCCCGGGGACTTTTCATGAAAGCGGTTAAATGTTCTGTTACTATTTCTCTCGATTCATTTATTTGTTAACAACATTTATAAGCTTTGTGAATAAATGTAACCTATCATTTAATAAGGTTTTTGTGTTGTAGTTGTTGTTGTTATTATTATTATTGCGTATCTATATACTATAGTATGCGAGCATGTATACGTGTATAAATATTTACTAGTATGCGTTGCACTCATACTTGCAAATCTTATTGAATTTTATGAATAGCAGATAGACAGCCAGCCTACCCACCAAGGTGTGCTGAGGAGCCGAGACCAGGGTTTACTGCTATAGAAAAATTGCATCTGAAGTTGCATTTTCAAATTATTGGTTTTGTAATGTAATTATACTATTTTTTTTATTGAAAATTATAGTTTTGTTTACAACAACATCACAACAACCTGTAAATACAACTAACGAGGAGCAGTTGTGGTACCCATTTGTTTATATGAATTTGTACTCATTCTATCGTTCACTTCTCCACTCTATGAGGTTAAAAAACGAGTTGCTATTGAACAAAAAACACAACAAATCCTACAGATTTTTATGCAAATTGTGTTTTTTTTTCAAGTTTCATGGACACAACAACATTCAACTGGTCGGGAAATGATTTACTGTGCTATCGCGTATCATGAGCAAATTGTAATGGGAGTTTTTAAACAAAAATACAATAATACTGAATTATATATTAAAAGGATATACGCTTTTATCTCACACTATATATTGTAGAAATTATGTTAATTATACAATAAATACATAATGGATAAAAATTACTTTAAAAAATGTAAATATTTTCGCATGAGAAAAACCTAATCGATTAAAACTGAAAGAACATTTTAGCAGTTGGTAGGATTAGAAATATATCTGAGTTGGGAAAAAACAACCATAAGACTGTTTCCAGAAAAAATGTATGATTTATAAAGCAAGAAAAATGTGTCTTTGCAGCTTAATACTTTAATTTTTTTCTTTTTTTTTTTTTGTAAAATCAGTACAAAAATTTCAGTCAGGTGAGTGGACTTACAAATACTTTCACCCAACATCCTTTTGTGTTTTTGTCAAAAACATTCTGAATTATTCGCAGTACTTAATGTCTTGCATATTCGCAGTACTTAATGTCTGACGACTGGAATAGACATATCTTATCTAGAAAATAATTCCAAACGCTTCCATCTTCTGCGCTTCTCCTCCAATGCGCCACACCAAGCTTCGATAGATAAATTACTCGTATTATAAAAAAAGGTTTGAAATATTTCAGAACATTGCCTTACTATACGCTTTAAACGCAAATCAGTTAAACTTAGTCAAAAGAGCGTATGATGAGGTGATTTAAAAGTCAGTCTACTTAACATTTTTTGCTAACTTCTAGCAACACTAGTCAATGCATATATAGCTGGTTATAAGATTATGTTATTGAATTTTCAACTCGTCCATATGCAACTTTCTTTGAGCAACATGAATCGCTTGTTGTTTCGCATCATATTAAATTTCCAATATTTTCAGCTTACATTATTCGTTCCATAGTTAATGAATAATTGGCATTTATTAAACATAGACCACCGCTGCATTAACAATGTATACCTCAATGTGTGAATGTGTATGCAACAAAAGTTTAAACAATAACAACAACAACAACAAAAATGCAATTGTGTTGTACTCGCACATATCCGTACATACTACATGCCATCACTCGTACATACATACATATGTATGTACTACAGTATACATGGATATGAGTGTAATTGTCATTGTTAAGTTTAGCATATTATTAACTTTTTTCAATTCATTTCAAATTGGGAACGCCTCCTTTTTGAGGCATATTTTCGAACCACTGTCGTACAATAGACAACGACCACGACATGGCATATTGTATTCCGATCAAACAACATTTGGTGGTCTACAGTTTGGCGGATGGTTGAATGAATTGGCGGTTGTTGGCGGTTTTTCGTATGGTTCATAGATTGGAATAATGACATTTACTCGGTAGCATTTTGGGTAATCGAAAGAACCATTTGTTTATGCGGTCTTTTCCCATATAAATATTATGTTGTTCTGTTTTTGTTTAAACACAAGAAAAGAAGAAACCAAATTTGTCACGGCACTTAATGTAAAATGTTGCGGTTTGGTTTTTACATCACAGCGCTCAGCCGTTGAAGCATTCATTCACTCATAGAATATGATATATTCTACGTCTGCAGGTCTTTTTGTATCATCGTTTGCTGGTTGTAAAACTGCTGCTGCCACATGTGGTAAGCAGTTCATGCTCTGGCATTCATTCTTCTGCCTGCTTTACTTCGTCTGGTAAGTAAAAAATGCAACATTTATCAGAAAAACGTTTCAAATTACAATTATGAGCTGTTGCGTTTTATTTTTTCGAAACCGTTTCTTTGTGTCATTCCGCCTTAGGGCACTAAGGGGATTTCTAGTTGCAGATCGGCCAACTGTTGTTGCCATTGTTTAGGTAGTTTGGCTTACAGTGACAATTATTGGAAATTATCCCAAGTTTTCGTTACTGATCGTTTGGATATGCGTGCTAGACAAAATGTTCTGCTGCTGTTGGTAATTATAAATAGATGTCATGTTGCAATTATTTTCATATTCGTACTCGTGTTGCAACGGGTCTTAACAAATACCTTAAGAGTTGCAACCTCCAACAGAGACAAGGTTTGGCTCTTCTCTTTGGTACGGTTTTACTTTATCAGTCTTCGTACAAACTTAGGGTTCGAGGTAGGATTCGTGTTGTGGATTATCTATGACGATTTCAATTTGCTATATGATCATCTTCGCCTTTTATCGAATTTGTCACAATATTGAAAAAGTCCAAGTCATTCTTCAAACATCTTAAATATTTTCATAACATTCGCCCAGTCTTCCAGTGTTGCGATAAGTGGTAATAGCCAATAGGAACTATCAGCAAAAAAAAATCCCTTGCACCTGTGAATGAGACATGGCAGAACTTCTCACATTCAGTGAGTCTACACGCATTCTATTTTTTTAGATTCACTCAACTGGACCTACAGTTTAACGAAGATTCCGATCATTAAAATTTAAAAAACATTAAAGAAAAATTATTCTTATTATAGGCAAATGATTGCGCCAGAGGTTCCTGAAAACAGACTTCTTCTCCCATAGCAAAACTTGCTAGAAAAATCGGGCGTTTTAAATAAAATAAAGGAACCGGTTGATCATAATGTGTACAAATGTGAAGAACTTAATGAGGACTATATTTTGTTATCTCTAGCAACCACAAAGAATGAAGTTGAATACATTGAAATCGGCATTGAAATTCGTATGTTCGTCCATAAGTCTAAGGCTAATAATTGGGATTATTAATTTTATTTTTGGCAAAATTGTAATTTTTTTTCAATTTCACTTAATTTTAATGATTAGCTACCATTAATTTTAGAAAAATATCAAGTACATTTTAGTTTATGTAGAAAAAGCCAAAGAAAATATTCTAAATTTTTGCTATTACTTATGACGAATACTGTTTAAAACGACTTAATTTCTTTGGTGACATAAATGGCTTCGACTATATTTTCCAAACATTAAAACTCCTTTCCATCCTCACTCCAATATTAAACGAAATATAAGAGTAAAACGAGCACCAATCAAACTAGGAAGTTATCGCTAATTATGATCGAGTGTCCTTCTATGCAATCTATCATATTTACGATGACAAATCTCTACAAAGATTCCTTTATGCCTGTCCTAAATTAATTGCACATATAAACAGAACACTTCACTTCACAACTGCATTCAAAACCTAAAACTTTAATCAATGGCGCGAGCCAAAATGCAGCTACCCGGGAACATCTGGTCATAAGGACAAAGGAGCAAATCTCATACATCCTGTGAAAAATGATACTCTCGCATTCACAGTGATAATTATAGGACTTTCGTATAACAAAAACGCAAATCCTCTCTTGCCCGCTTTCCCTCTCAATCAACCAACATCCATCATCCGAAATCTCGAATTATGATTGAGATGAATGAAGAAAACGAATGAAACTACAAATTCAAAGCATTTCCGTTAATTTCATCTAAAAGTAATGACGTCAACGGATAACACAACAGGCGATCGTTACCAGAACGAGATGACAATATCACGGTGTGGAGCGTTTGTTCACTGATTATTGGGTTGTTAGACTGGATTGGTTGGTTGGGTGCTGCCGAAGGGTAGAAATCACCCTAAATGCGCGTTTTAAATTCTAGTGATTTTAAAATTTGATTATGGCTGTCTGAACTATTTAGCAATGGGTGCTCTGTTTAGAATACAAAATGAAATGAAATGGAATTGAGAATATAAAATGAAAGAACTTCCGGTTGTTAAGTGCGATGACTATAATTATATTATGACGATGTTGTTTGGTTATTGTTTGATATGTACAGGATTCTTAGTTCGTTTTAACAGGAAGGGAATAGAAAAACTTCCACTAAATGTAGATTACAACACTTACACAGCTTTTGATTCTTGTAAACTAGCATTTCCAATGAAACTTTATCGAAAAATGCCAAGGACAAGGTTACAGCTTTTGAATTTGAGGATATATGCAGCGTTTTTTAAATTTGACGTCTAATTTGTGCAACAAATTCTATATTTCTTTGAAATATAGAAATTGTGTACACACCACTGGAGAATTTTAAAGGAACTGTACGAGTATATGTTTCCCTGGCTTCAATATTTTTAAGCCGACATATTGCTGTTCTGAAACCATTTTCGGCTGATGTTGGGAATCTATTTCGCCATTCCTGACCGGTTTCACATTTTCATTTACAATCAGAGTTTCCAGCTGCCAGAAAAGTTCGTTCCTTATACTCTGCACACCTTGCAAGTAGGAGACCAGCACATTTTTATTATTATGCATATTTAAAAGCAACCAGATGCCGAAGTGCACTTTTTTATGTTCTGGAAAATTTTAGGCGCTCCAACCCTATACGAGTACCTACATATTTCTATACACACGCATTCCTGTTCACTCAAATGACATCTATTTCATTGAAACGAACATTTCTCTTATCTCCTCTTCCCTTTTCAGTATTGCTTCATTGCACACGTTGTAAATGGCTTCAGTGTTACCAGGATAATTTTCCTAATGATCTATGAGGTGCAATATATTGCTACAGAGTGCCAGGAAGATCGGAATTAACCGCATTTTGCAGTAGAATTTGCTAAAGTTTATTTGAAATATAAATATATTCCTTATGTATCTTAGCTGCAACCAAATGGTGATCTGAGCTTATTTTAACCTTACGGATTACGCCAATATTTATGATGATAGAAGCATTTCTTCCATGTATTACCATGTGGACAATCTCGACATATCCATGTTGCCTTGTAGACATTTTTGTGGTAATTATGAATTCACATCCGAACGGTTGTTCTTTTGTACAGCAACTGCAGTAGACGTCGCAGTTGCCACGTTGCATGTATCCTTGTCCAGCCCATCAGGTCTCCTGGATGGGACTGGTGTCAAACATAGCTTTTAGCAAAGTAAATATCTCTTGCCGTTATACAGGGTGGGCCATAAGGGTGTTGGCGGTTTAAATATTCAATTAAAAAAAAACTACGAAACACAAAAAAAAATATATTTGTATTTTTAGAAAGTAGAAGCATGGGAATTTTTAAGACTTAAAAATAATGTTGTCCAAATGGCTTCCCTCGGCTGCTTGACACTCTTGGAACCGAAGTCGCAAATTTTGGAAAACTTGTTGAAAAGTTGTTCTCGGTATTTTGTTACTTTCCTGAATAATGTTCCTCTTCAACTGCTCTAAATTGGTCGGATTATTCTCGTAGGCTACCGATTTGAGGTAGCCCCATAGAAAATAATCGCATGGAGAGAGATCGGGGCTACGTGGTTGCCATTCAATATCCCCCCTTTTCGAAATGAGTTTTCCAGGAAAAACATTTTTCAGCAGCTCTATAACTACCCTAGCCGTATGACATGTGGCCCCATCCTGTTGAAACCACATCCTCGAGGTATTGCCTTGAAGTTCTTGCAAACCTGGCACCAAAAAGTCTGCTAGCATGTTGAAATAATTGTTCGCTCTAACCGTCATCGCATGCCCTCTTTCGTCCTCAAAAAAGTATGGTCCAATAATACCGGTTGCCGTTATCCCAGCCCACACGACAAGCTTAGGGCTGTGAAGTGGACGTTCACGCAAGCGTCGGGGATTAGTCTCGGACCAGAACCGACAATTTTGCTTGTTCACATGACCATTAAGGTGAAAATTGGCCTCATCACTAAAAATCACGTTGTTGAAATTGTTGAACCGCTCTAGCATCAAATTGACAAAGTTAAGTCGGTTATTGGCATAATCGGGTTTTAATTCTTGGACTATCTGAATCTTATAAGCCTTCAAATGCAAATCACGTTTCAAAAATTCGTCGTAAAGTTGTTCTTTTTAACATCCAAAGACTGACTTCTCTTACATGTTGACTGTTGCGGATTTCGCTGAACTGAAACACGAACACGCTCCACAATGTCGGCTGATCTTGCAGAAACTGGGCGACCACGAACCGTAATTGGTACTGTTGAGCCGGTTGTTTCGAACATTATGATCCATTTTCGTATCACATTGGCGCTTGGAACTTCACTTAAATCGTGTAAACTGTGTTCATGCCGATACAAACGTCGTGCAGTAATCACTGATTTATTGTTTTCGTAATACGCTCGGACACAAAATGCACGCTGCACTCCCGTGTACGGCTCCATGGCGGCTAAATTTCCAGGAAGCGGCGCAGCGAACAGCATATCCCCCCGCCACCCCGCGCAGCGCTTTACCGAGAAATTGACGAATTAAATCGCCAACACTCATATGGCCCACCCTGTATAAAAGAAATTTTCCAATTAGTATGTACTACTTACTGATATCATGTTGCCGTCAGTCAACAACGACGATTCCGAAAGCCATAGTTTGACCAACCGTGGCGACGATGGTTAATACACGCTATTATCGTTCGGGTGTTCGCGGGTTCAATTCCGCATACATCGGCGGTCATCTCGATGTGTCGAACAATTCGAATGGTTGAGTAACTGACATAGATAGGCGTGTAAAAATACCAAAAATTTTCAAAAATCTTTCCTTTATATGGGTTAAATTTTATGGATTATAATTTCTTTTATCTGATCTATTTTTCATATACTGGTTTTGAGCATATTTTGAAATAAAAAATGGTATAAAAAAATATAACATTTTATATAAAATAGGCTACTTTGGGTGATTACATAATAATTATTATTTTAATATCGAATTTTGTTTGGCAGACGCATATGGAAATATGAAAAAATATACGTTTTGAATAAAAATCGGGTTCAAAATTGTTATATGCTGTATTTGCACTGTTGAAACCGGACCGAAACTGAACTTTCGTGGATGTAATAGATGTTAATAATGCAAATTTGGTAAATCAAATAATTTTGTGAATGTAATGCTTAGTTTAAAACTAAAACAAATCATTTGTTTTGGTAAAATTCGGATCCTACATTCATCTACATAGAAATAAATTTTCCTATACATGAGAGCAATTTTCCAATTAATATCACATACGAATATCATGTTGACATCAGTCAAATCTTTCTTATGATGAACATCTCCGACGTAGACCAATCGTTAATACATGAGAAATCATCTTATTTCTCTATAGTTATATAGTTATTTTAAACCATGATTTTGAAACCGGTTTTCAACTCATTATTGTAGGTGCATCACGCAACAGTCAAACTTACTCTTGTGAAACTGTTTTCGATCATAAAACCGATTTCCCAATTGGTGTCATAAAAGTGCATCATGTTGTTGTAGTACAGTCAAGATTGCTTATGCTAAACATACTCGGTTACGGCATTTATCGGGTAACTTAGCCAAGTTGGCAACATACAACAACTGCTACTTTCACAAATACTACTACTACAAGTCTTACTTTCAGCTATGATACGAAGTAGTATATCGGTGCCTTGCTTATCGAGTCTATAGATTGAAGTGATGTACATTTCTGTTGCGTTATAAATGGTTATCCATTTAGTGGCTTCGAAATCTCCGGTCTGGTAATCTGAAGTTTTATTTATTTTGTGAAAGGTTTGCTATTTACGAATATGGATCTTTTAACAACCGAAGAATGCTTAAAAATAGTTAAAACTTATTACAAACGTGGTGATTCAAACGCGACTCAGCACGACCGATTGTAGCTTTACTGCATTTAGACATTTTTATGAAAGCTCCATCAAAGACCGTGTTTACGCGGATAGTAATTGGAGTATTTGAAAACCAACATTTGTCAAGTTATCGCCGAGATACCTACCGAAATCTGCGAAAAAGTGGTCGAAAACTACCTCAAAATAATATACTGCTGAAACCAATGCAGAGGCGGTCACTCAAATGATATTCTGTTTCGCACATTACGGCAAGGTCCAACCATTATACTGGGATAAAGGTTTCATCGATATCACAGCTTTATGTGCGTTTTCTTTAACTTTACTTTTGAAGCCGAAAAATGGATAAGCCAATGTAATATTTGTTGAGAGCATCCGGCAATCGAAAAGAGTCATTTTTTCTGTACCGGGAACCAATTTTGCACGTCTTAATATTCTCAGCGGCCCTTTGCGCCATCATCATCAACATCTCTCGGCTCCGTTTCGTTTATTTTTTATTTTTTTTTTTTTTTTTT
>JAHXMU010016794.1:0-12644 GCA_019455685.1 Philornis downsi
CCCCCCGACGGCGACGGAGAATGGGGGCCGGGCAAGGGAGTCTGGGCTGTTTATATGATACCTGCCGGGCTCGATACTCCTGGATAGCTAGTTTCTTCGGACCAGGCTCTGGACAGGGGACACCATCAGCAGTAGTTCTGATTTTCGTTGTCAAGCGTTCGTCGGCTATAACCGGTACGCTGTTATCTTGTTGATTTTCCATTATTAACTGCGTGTTTACTCTATTTGTACATGACAATACCAACATTCTCATTTGCTCTTTTATACACCGATTAAATTTGCCGTTTCGTTGCCTTATCCACACAAATTGCTGACATCCCCGCATTTTGTATTTTTGCAGTGCACAATGAACGTTTTCTATTTGCTACTGTCGGTCCAGTTCGGGATATATGTGATGATGGTACATGCGAGTCAATCAAGGCTTCACGTTACACCAATGAAGGAGGTCTCCATGATTTTTGAGCCAAGGGCGGATATTCTGCTTTTCCAGAATCCATGGAGAATAGTCACGAATTATAAGCCTGCGGATGTGTAGGTGCTGCTTTCCATCATCGCGGGGGCTGACTAAGCGATGTAGAATACCCTACGCGTAGACCGAAGCTATCTTATCGTTGCTGAAGAAAGGACAGAACTCCGTTCAGTCGTTTTGACAGCATAGGGGAAAGAGGCCACTCGATTTAATCGGGGAAGGTTTGCACTGGGCGCTCGGAGTGATGTACTAGAAGAGCGCCCAAGGATTCAGGGACGAAGTTAGAAAACTTTTGAATTCCTCGATCAGGTTAGAGAAGACTTATGATAGCCTGTCCCCACCACTCAAAGTGATGTCTCGTGAGGTAGATGCTTTGCGGGAATTCCTGAATATAACACTGGGAAATGAAGAAAGAGAGATAAAAAACGGTAGGGCTAAATTGTTGGAACTGGAATTCAGGGTCGAGTTGTTAGAGAGACTTTCTCGAATAAATGCGAACCTGATGAAGGCGCAGGGGGTACAACAGATGGATACGGCCGTACTAGATAACCTTGCAAGAGGAGTTTTACACCCGAGGGTTATGAGCAGTGACGAGTTTAAGAGCTTGACAACGGAATTCCGAAGTAAGGTAAACAATCGGTGATTAGTGCAGAACATGAACCAAGCGCTGAGAGTTGCGAAGGTAAGAACTTTTCCCACAGGACGTGGAGTAAGAGTGGTTATTGATGTTCCGCTACAGGAACAGGAGGACTTCGGATTATTCGTTCCCACAGGACGTGGAGTAAGAGTGGTTATTGATGTTCCGCTACCGGAACAGGAGGACTTCGGATTATTCGCAATATACTCCATACCGGTGAGGCTGAATGCCGATTGGGATGATTTCGCCCAACTGACGTCGAAATTTTTAGCATACTCCCAGGTTCGAAACCAGGTTGTTGAATTGTCAAGCGAGGATATAGCGATAGAAAGCAGTGGGGGCGGCGAAAAAAGATAATGCCGGAAACCGGAGACGGAGCGGATAGGGGGGAAGGAGTACTGCGAGGAAAGCATGTTCCTCCACTACTACGGTTCTCTGCCAGTTTCTGGCAACCCCCACTATACCGATTTTACTGCTCCGCACTCGAAACGCAGACGGGTGGATTTTCCGTTTCCGCGAGGAACAAATGTTTAGTGTATCCTGTGGGAGAGTGTGCCATCAGTGGAGATTACATTGTTTCAGAGAACTCAGGTTGGACGAGGGCTGCGTGATGTGGGGAGACAGGATTACATTGACACGACAGCCGACTCCCGAATCCCGGCTGGAACTCAGACCCCTCCACCTGGGATCATCAGAGCCGTTCGAGACGCTGGAGCAGTTCAGGCTTCCGACGGAGGGGGACGGAAACCTTTCCGAGTACGTACGTACGTATCTTTCCGAATACGTACCAACGGCTATTAAACGACATAGGGACCTGATTAGATTGGAAAATGAACAAAAAAATATCAGGACCATTGGTTATACGGTAGGAGGAGGTACGTTATCAGGGCTCTTTATTGCAGGAATTGTTGGATGCGGTATATGGGCTCATAGAAAGAGGAAGGTACCCTCTGTTCAAGAAGAAGCGGTGATTGGGGGAATGGATCAACTCCCCCGGTAGTATAATGCCACGCGCGAGAATACCTGCCGTTAAGATTGACACGGATTGCGCAAGATCCAAGGGGCTGATGGAAAACTTGGTTCAGAGAGCCCAATGTTGCAGGCTCCCGACTGATGGAGTCTATGATGGGACCAACCAGGGCTCCGATTTAATCGGACCTTAGGAGAAAGAAAAAAATCTGTTGTCAGAAAACAGGGTACACAAAAAAAAATTGCGTAAAACCCGCAGAGAAAAAAGAAAGAAAAAGATGTTCTGAAAAAAGGGAATACAAAAAAGGACATTGTTGGAAAGAGCGTATATATATATAGAAAAAAAAACCTAAGGAAAAAATAAAATGACTTATTAAGGGGTATACATATAAAACTGTGAAAAGGAAAAGTCCAAGAAAGAAAAAGGAATATTATTAAAGGGCGTATAAGAAACACAAAAAAAAATTACATACTTTGTCTACTTATTGTTATTGTCGTATATACCATGACAGATATTTTTGTAAATCTTAATTACCTACCTCTAATTGTTGCTTATTACTCCTACATAATTGCACATTACCAGTCACATAATGCTACACATGAGAACTGTAGTCTATAAGATGATGATGATTAAGATGAAGTTGCATCATATAAATATTTAAAAATTATATCACTTCATTTGTAGGGAAATTCCTTATTTTACATTCAACATAAGTATTTCATTTCTTTTCTTTTTACATGAACCTAAACCTGATTATGTTTTATTCTATTCAACTTGTTGCTATTGTAGTAAATAAATTTAAGAATTTGGTATGGATAAAAATTATCCAATAAGTGTATAGTGTACCCTAGTACATAGAGTAAGACCCTAGCTATGTATGTTGTTATAAAGATAGGGAGTTACAACATTCCCATTCCGTGCTAAATATCATCATTCTGGGGAACGACGGTGGCATCCAAAGGTGAAGCAGAAAGATAAATCGGTACATCCGGGGAACAGCCGGATGGTGGTTGACCTGTTAATGGGGCGATCGGTGGACAGACGATGAGGAGGAGGGGAGGAATCTTCTATTGCGTGTCATTTGGAGTGGATGTGCTTGTTTGTCGTTGTGTTTGAGAAAAAGTTCATTCTATTAAATTTTAATCACCCAGTAAAAACTAGTTGTGAAGAAAAAGGAAAAACTAAATAAACCTGGCAACTAAAATTCGTGCTGGTCCCGTTGGGGACATTTTGGGTGATGCGTAGAGGACAAACTGATTTTACCCTCCTTGGACATTGAGTGGCACATCTACGACTTGGGCTTGCAAAATCGGGACAAAACCGATGATCAGGTTATTATTGATGGTGCCGAAGCCGTGAAGAAGTACAACGTTAGCATTAGGTGTGCCACCAGAACCCTATATGAGAAACGTCAAAGAATTTAAAGTGAAGAAGATGTGGAAGTATTAGGACTCTTAGGACAATTCGTAACATATTTAGCGGTACTGTGTTCCGTGACGCTATCAGATGCAGAAACATTTCACGTTTGGTGAGCGGCTAGAAGAAACCAATTGTTATTGGCCACCAAATCAAACACCAATTCCATGAATACAAAGGTGTTGGTACGCAAGTGTTGAAGAAGCGGGAGAGCTGCTATAACGATGCGGGCATCCTTCCTAGTGGAGGAGAGGAATGTTGTGACAAGTAGTTTGTAAGGTGTCATACTATTGACACCATTAGTGTAGGGCCTAGCTGTAAGGTTCTGTCACTTGAGAATGGGAATCAATTTGATATCGCAGCAAATTACCCTGTTGTTGCGACATTCCAAAAACTGAAGTAATTAATGTAGGTCAATGCTTACTGTGCATTTTTCTCTATGGGTATTGTGTTACGGGAGCATTGGCACATTAATAACCAAGGAAATGACGAACGTTTGTCAAAGGGTTTTCAACTAACGTTGCATTTTTTCCTATGCGGAAATATGTGATTGTTTTTGCTGACTCCTATTTCTGAGCAGGATTTGGTTTGGTTCTCAGTCGCTGGCGACAGAACAAATGATAATAATAATGATATAAATAAAAATGACACCCCAGATGGTGGTGTCGGTGAGTAAATGAACACTCATTGGAACGGTTATTACTTGACCTTAAGGTATTTTTACTGCTGATTTTTTTTCAGATTAACTACCATAAGTGCACTTGAGTATTGTTTTAAGTGCGCGAGCTCGCGTCTTTATAAAAATAAGCCAGCGTGTATCACCTCAGAGGTGATACGCGTCCTCTCGCATTAGGTACACAACACTACACGGATCGGAACCTTCTGGTTCCGGCGGTGAAATTTTTGATTCAAAAAAATAACAGTATGATGTAGAAACATTTTTTCATATTACGAATTTAGAACAAATTTGAACTATTGAATAGTTAGAGATTACATAAGAGATTTGGACAATCAGTGGATTTTGCTAATTGTAATTCAGATGCAATTTCGTCTCTATAATTTCCGGAAGCTCAGATACGTTATTTTTGTAATTAGGAGAAACTTTCTTTTTTTCGGGCATATTTCTATCTGCTTTCCAATCACTGATCTCTCATTTTCAGCATTCGGTTGCACTAGCTAGTTCTTAAAATTTTGTGTGAATTCGGGAAAATAATATTTAAAACTTCTGGTTAATTTTTGGCTATATTTTAAAATAATCCAATTACATACCAGAAATTTTAATTAAAACTATATTTGTAAAATGAATCTTTGTCGAAAAATATTTACTTATTTTTAGAATAGCAATATTTTTTGTTACATTTAAAAAAATAACAAACGTACATCATTTGTGGTCGGGTACAATTATGTCATAATTTTAATTTTTGGGCGAAAAAACAGAATATTTTACAAATTCGGAATATTTACTTACGGGAAATACACATTATGTAAACTTATCTGAGAAAATGTTCCCAACTGTTTAATTCTCTATTTCGAATTTCGAAGTATCATTAAGTTAGACGGCATTCCATGTTCAAGTGATTTTCTGAGAAATTTATTGTTCAGAATAACAGGGAAGCTCTATATTATTTCCGGGATCTCAAGAAATACTATGACGTTTTCAGATTTCCTTTCGGGTCTTAATTTCCGTTACACAGCGAAATATGACATATTTTTAAGCTATTGTAAAAATGATATCAAAAATGAAATGTGTTACGTACAACTGATTCCAGGTTATCATTGCGATTATTTTAATCACATACATTTATACATTTCACTTATATTAACCAAGAGTTACCAAGAGTTATAATGACCAAGAAATCCTGTCAAATAATTCCACTTACCATACGGCAAATTTATCAACATTCCATAATATCGTGAATAAACGCGCTATTAAACGCCATGTGATTCAACCTTGTTTTTGGCCTACTGTGATTGGTTGATTCTTACTGCAATCTATTTGAAAACCCGGGAATTGTCTTTTTAAGATGGGAATTCTTTTACTTGCTCCATGGTTGTGAGGTTTTAGTGTTGCTTTCCTGTTTTTGCTTAACAAAGTTGTGTCGTTAGAGCGTTCGTTTCATTTATATTCAAATTATATTATTTTAATTTATTTGTAATTGCAATAAAAATGGTATCAAAATTATATTGTATAGAACTGAAAGAAGTGATTGCCATTTTAGAAGATGTGCAACTAGCTGTCTTTGGATCTTATTGTGCATATTCTACCTGTCGCAAAAGAAATCTCAGATGAAAAGCATATTGATGATGATGTTATCGCAGAGCAAGCATTTTGTGAGTAATGAGTAACGACATGTGGGCACCACCAACGACGGTGAGTAACTAGACGCTAGCACTACTCAACATTCATGAATAATGTGTATAAAGCACATATACAGATTACATACTATCCATGAAAAATGAGTTATCCCTGGTGCCAAATTTGGCTAAATACTGTGTTAATATCATTTTTACAAATTAGTGGGCTGGTAGCCACGAAGTGGAAAAGGTCGCCGATTTGAAAAATTGTTATAGTGCAAATGTGGCTATAACTTTCAAACCCATAAACGCATGATCTAAAAAAATAGATACAATTTGAATAGGATTGCTTGGTAAAGTATCTTACTGAAATGAAATATTTTATTTTCGTGCCTGGACGCTCCATTTACCGAGATACTCATGCCTTCTGGTACCCCTCATGCAAATTAGTATATTTTTTTTAAATTCAACTTTTTCGGGATTCGTAAATTGCAACAAATTAAGTTTTCGTAAATTATGTTGATAAAATTTTGGAAAAACATGTTCCTTCTAGTGCCTCCCATACATATGGTCTATATAACCTATGTGTTCCTAAATTCATGTCTGAACTGAATTAAGTTGAAGAAAATTCAATCAAGCTTAGTAAGGAATGACAGTTTGCTGAAGTAAGGTCTGAGTGTAAGATCTGCTCATTCTACTAATTTATAACGTCTGGCAAACGTTAAGAGAAGTAAAAAATGTTAGCACACTGTTTTTAGTACTTCCCATGCAAATGACCGATTAAATCCATGTATCCTCAGCTCCACATCCTAATTTGAAACACACCATGTGATGGATGAGCTTAGTTTTGAATTCAAGTGAAATTAATTACATCACCACGTCTATTCGATTAAATCGCCATCGAATTGACCGTGATATGGAAATTTAATTTTCTCCTCCAAACCCTAATTCGTAAACTGTTGTAGCATAAATTTTTGCCGGTTGTACAACATAAAATTCGGAAACTACGCTCTTTCTGATGCCTCCAATACAAACTACATAATTTAACCCTTATATATGGCGATTTTTTAATCGTAGTTCTTTTTTTAAATCAAATAAAACACTCAAGTTTACATCATATATTATAAGTTTTTATTGAAATCGATAAATTGGTCTTTATTTATTTATTTATTTATCTATTTGACATTACCTGTACAACAAGACTTAATATCTTTTAATTATAGTACAGGTTTTACATTTGGTATATAATATAATGTAACAATATTTTTTATCTGATTTTTTATATAAACGAAAACAAATTATTCTATGTAATTAATTGAAATAGTCAAAAATAGCTTTTTTAAAATGCCCTGCGTTGCTTATGAACTGTATGCGTGCAGGTAGTGAATTTCAAAGATATACATCTATACATCAAATTTCTGCGCCTTTCCGGTATTAAGTCATTTGATCTATTTGTACGTTTAAACTTTATTATGTAGATATGGATGGTCATGGGTGTATATAATATTGTGAAGAAGAATTAGAACACGTATCACCAATAAATTTTGAAAAGTAACTCCATACAATTTTTTTGCATAAAACGATATGTGGTCATGTTTTTTTCAAACCGTACACATATCTTACCACAGCATTATACGCTAAAATTTAACTTTCTGAGGCTTGCAGAGTCACTACTAGCAAATATTTCACACCCATATAACAAAGTGGGCATAATATAAGTTTTAGCCAGGGGAAGACGTATATGTATGGGTGTAAAATAATGTGTGTTCCAAACAGTTCTCAACAGAGATTATGTGGTCTGACCATGTAAGCGTTTTACTGAAAATGATGCCTAATTTTTTCGCCATTACCACCACTTCCACCCTTTGGTTATTAATAACAATTTCTGGATCAAATATTTGTTTCATTTGTTTGGGTCTTATTACTAAACACTTACATTTTGAAGGATTAAGGCAAAGACCATTTGCAGTTGTCCAATTATTAACATGGTATAAATCTTCATTAACTTTACCTATACAACAGGATATTTGTTCTAAGCAACAACCTATAAAAATGTGTACATCATCAGCATATAAATGTAAATCACAGTAATTTAAATAATTCGGAAGGTCATTTATGTACATTGTAAACAGCAGTGGACCAAGTATAGATCCCTGCGGAACACCTTTTAATACTGGTAGTTTCTGCGATCTTTTATTATGTGTGCAAACAGACTGACACCGATCGGTTAAGTAGGAAGAAATTAAGCTTGTGGATAAAGGTGAGAAATTGAACATTGTTCCTAATTTTTTGCAAAGAATACTATGATTAACACAATCAAATGCTTTAGAATGATCTAAAAGGACAAGAAATTATATATATCCAACATCTACATTTTTGCGTATTTCCTCGGATACATCGAGAATGGCTGTAATGCAACTATGTTTCGGTCGAAAACCCGATTGTTTTTTTGTGAGAAGATTATTTTGTTGTAAGAAGTCATACACTTGTTTATGAATTATTTTTTCGAACGCCTTTGATAAATATGGTAAAATTGCTATTGGCCGATAATCTATATTTGCTTTTGGTATAGGCAAGATTTTGGCATATTTCCAATTTACTGGGTACATGCTTTTGGTTATAATTGTGTTGAATATAAAAGTAATATGACTTAGTATTTCAGGTAGAATAATTTTTAAGAATGTAGGGTGAGTTATCAAATCCCATAACTTTTGATTTTACAGCAAAACAACTAGCCAACACATCATTTTGATCCACACAAGAGAAAGTAAAAGAGTTATCATTTTGATCTGAAAGGTATGTGTCATAAAAATGTTCATTTGTAGGGATTGTCGGAATGTTCGCAAAGTTTGCATTAAGTAATTCAACATCAGAGACGATTTTTTCCAACACAAACTTCGCGTAATGTATTCCAATTACTCTTACTATTTGCTTCTCTAGAAAAGACGCTGGAATAATATTTAGTTTTAGTTTTTTTAATCATTTTATTCACTTTTCTTCTAGCCAAGCAGAATTCCGTATGGAGTGCAGACGTTTTATACTGTCTCCATCGTCTAAAGATAGTATTTCTTTCAGTAATGGCTGATTTTATATTTTTATTAAACCATTGCTTCTTTTTACAACTATTATTAGCAATTTTCAGAGGTACTGATTTTCCAAACACGTACGCAACATTTTTTTCCACGAATGTTAATTGATCTTCAACAGACAACATATAATATACAGCGCTCCAGTCTATTTCGCTTAATTCCGTCCTCAAAGTATCGTAGTCAATGTGCTTAAAATCATGATATGTGGTTATATTATTTTCAGCAGTGTTTTAAATTCGTAGGTCAGGAAAATTAAGCCATGTCTTGAAAAGGAGGGAACTATAAGTTGGTCATAAAGTAAAACCTTTTGTTGACTGCTGACAAAGAAAAGGAGTTTATTGTGGTAGAATAATGTGTAGGTACTGTGATGTTCGTTGGATATAATCCAATAGACCGCATGTCGTTTAAGAGCATATATTTTATTAGTATATTAGAGTTAAAATCTCCGCAAACTATTACTTCTTCATAATTTACTGTAACATTTTCTAGGAAACCGTGAAAGTTATCAGTATTTGTTCTGCGGTTGAACCTATAAACGCAACCCATGAGTATTTTATTTTCACTTGACGCAACTTCCACAACCAAGTGTTCTATTTTTTCTTCCTTTGATGATTTAAAGACAATTTTACTTAAAAAATTCTTCTTGCCAAATATAGCAACACCGCCTCCAAGAGTTTCTCTGTCACACCGGAACATTTTATATTCATATAAATTTACAAGTGTAGCAGTAACTGATTCTTTAAACCACGTCTCAATTACGCATATAACATCCACATTAGATTTTTCAAATGCAAAGCGGAATTCATCAATTTTGTTTTTTAAGCTCTGTGAGATTATATGACAAACATTAAGTCCTTCTCTCTGCTTACACAATATACGTATCATATCAAAAATACGATCTTTGGAACTCAAGTTACTACCATAACGTTGAGTCATAAGTTGATGTTATAAAAATGAACGGTTCATAAGCAAAATTAAATTATTAATTAAACAACTTTCAGGTCTTTCGAAATAATTAAAAAACATAAAACATAACAACATAACATAAAAATAACATAACATAACAACAACATAAAATACTTTAACAAATCATTAAATATTACATTGTTACGATGACAAAAATTTGCGATATAGCTATAAAAGAAGGCAAAACAATAGTTAACATTATTGGTTTTCATTGCGAAATAAATCATTTAACATCTCAATCGAATCAATGTAAAGTGGCTTTGCCTTTTAATTTTTGAAGATAATTTTATGTAAATGTTTCCGCGCCTTCGTCTCAAAATGTTCATTCGGAAGGTCTAATTTTTCGTCACTTTTTCGAGCATTTAAGCCTGTATTGCACGAATAACGCGTGTTATGTTATCCTGTAAGGCTTTAATAGTGTTCGGCTTGTCCACGTTGTCTACGCTGTTGCGTAGTTGAAGAAATTCGTAGTTCACTTTTAATAAAACAATTAACTATTCTAGTTAGTTCTCGAACTTTTAATTGGTTCAATCGTAAGCAAAAATTATTTTATTTTTGAAATTACCGTGATGAAAATAAACGTCAACAAATTTGAAACGCAAATAAGCACAGTAATATAATATAATACCTATACATGAAGATCATCATCAACAACAATTTGCTAAGAACAACATTGTTATTTGAAAAATTATTTCTTAAGAGACTTTATTTTGCTGAAGAATGAAATGATATTGCATTCGAAATATACATGGAACATGTGAGCTTAATGGATGTAGTAATTAAAATTTATTCTTCGAAATATAAGATCGTTTTCTTGGGTGATTTTAACTTGCCAATGGAATGGACGTTGATCGACGATGTTACAATCAATGTTATTTTAACTATTTACGTAATTCAAGGTATAAAATTAAACATAATCTAAAACGTTTCTTCGGAATGGTGAACGGAAGGTAAGAGATTTTCATTGGTCAATGAATTTGGATGACATTGAAACTTCAAACGATCTGGAGATTTCAAATTTATTTGCAAAATTTTTCAGAGAACGTATACTAACTTTTCTCCTTCAAATAATTATCCCTACAATATTGAAACGCATCACATTTTCTCTGATATCGTCATTACGGAAGATGAGGTCAGGCATGGCCTCGAATTTCCCTGGTCCGGACACATGATGCCTAGACATTTTACACTCTTCGTTTCTTGCATACCTCTCTTCCATCAATAAATATAATGAAATCGCTAATATTTGACAAATGTGATAGAAATCTAATTAGTTTAGTTTTGCCTCTATGTAGTAATTATCAACTTAGAATAGCAAATTCAAATACTAAAGCACATATACCGGAATTTTATTAACTTATATATCCAATATTATATTTATACTCAATTCAAATTCTGTCAAAATTACTCACGGAAGAGTCCTATGGCTGTTTCCTATCACTTTATTCATTGAGGCAGCAACCCTGATAGGCAAATACTAGTGGAGAAGCGAATTGATTTGGACCATTTCTCAACCGAGAGATATACAGTATTTAAAATATGTGCAACAAAACTGAATAACTATTTTCACCAGGAAAGTTGCCGAGGAACATTTTAGCAGCTGCACAACATTAGCTGAGTGGATTCAGCTGCTAAAGAATACAAACCATTAAATAGGATGAGTCAGCAAAGTAGGCTCGGAATGATTGTCATTTGTTTGCAATAATATGACAATTTTCAACCTCCATTCCTTATCAACATCGGTAAAGAATGGCAATGAGATACATTCTTAAGAATTGTAGTCATCATTGCCCTCAACTACGGCAGCAACCGCGTCATCTTCATCATCGGCATCTAGTTTATCATCCTAAGTGTGAAGCTTTGCTCAACTTCAGTGGTATCAAAAAGTAGCATTCGGAAGAACAAGTTTGAAGATCAGCTGATAAGAAATCCCGAGGCTTGCTTGTGTCATCAGATACAGAGCGATTCCATTAAATTGGAAAACGATATGTGAACTTGTATCTCTGCGACAACGTATCGCTGTAGTTTGTCTATTTATTAATCATATACGTTAATTCTCATTTATCTTTAACAATCAATCAATGCGCATTTATGGACTACACATTGATAGCTTTACGATTTTTGAGTTATATCGGAATAAAAAAAATCCATAAAAATCCAACACACATTTTTGCAAAATACTTAGTAATCGTACGAAAACAGAATAAATTAATAAATAGGGTAATGGCAATTACCAGTGAAAATTGTTGTACGTTGATCCGAAAATTATTATAATTAGAATTATTGGTTGGGAGAGACAGCGAAATTTTTTAAGTTAGGCGGCAAGTTATTGCATAATCTTGCAACACGAACCATAAAATGTCATTCAAAAATACTACTAAATTAACGTTCAATTAGGGCAGATTCTGTACAAAGTGAAAAATAAATATAAGCATCTCAATTGCAAAAAGTATTGAAAGTATTCGCACGTTTGATAATTTCACACACAACGCGGGCAGTATGTATATCTTAGGGTTTAGGGGATACACGTATTTAGACAATTGAAATATATGCCGTACATGATATGGGTTGATAAAATATCATTTGCCAAAGTATATTTTATATTAACCGGTAAAATAACATAAAGATTTCTCAAAAAGTTTTTTTTTGAACATATTCGAGCAATATCATTGGCTAATTTGAACCATAATCAATTTCAAAACCAAGACAACAAAATGGAGGCGTGGAACTAACAACTGTATTTTGCACAACAATGTTACCATCAACCATGGTTTATTCATGCCCATGTTGAAAAATTGAGCA
>JAHXMU010016796.1:0-18047 GCA_019455685.1 Philornis downsi
AGTTATGGCGTTGCCAGATGGGTCCGTCGAATATGGGCAACCCTGTATTTGGTCTCCATATTTGAAGTGCGCCAAAGATTACCATTGTAATATCGCCTGTGATTTTAAAATGTATAGCAGTAAAATATGGAAAAATAAAATATGGGATTAATTTAGCCATAAACATGATGGAATTAAAATCTAAATAATAAATAATTATAAGAAAACAAATATATTGAATTCAAAGAATTTCCATTTCCTGTGTTTTTTTTTACAAAAGCAAAAGTTTTCAGAAATTTCTCTAAAATGAAGTTTTGGAGGATACTTAGTGAAATTTATGAAAGTTTTTTTTTTGAATATCCTAAATAATTTAAATAATCTAGGAACACATTTAAAATCTCCTAAATCAAAATTTATATATAGGGCTAGATTTGTAGTTTAGTGTCGAAATATTATTTAAATCTTAAAAATCGTTTTATGTTTCAAAAACGTTTATGTTTCAAAAAATATTTCCATATTCGTTATTCAATTAGGATATTTTTTTACCTTTACGAAAATATTATTAAATAATATATATGTATAAAAACAAATTCCAAAAATCTCTTGAATGAAACATTTATTGGGCTTACAGCTTATTTTTAGTCTCACTTAACAGGCCCTACAGTTTAATGATAATTCCGAACATCACAGTTTAAGAAGCATTCCCAACATTGGTCGATTACTCGACTACTCGAAGTGTTCGTCAGACACATCGAGGTGACCGCCGCTCAAATAATGATAGGTGGCTGTATGAGGGGTTAAACCTGCGATCATGCGAACGATAGCCGCGTGTACTAACCATTGCGTTATGATCGGACACGGATAAAATGTATACATATTTACATAAAATATTTTGAACATTACAAAGGTAACAACAAATTTAAATCAGGTGCAGAAATGGTTCAGAGGTAGTAGAATTGTTGATTGCTGTTTAACTGCTAGAAGATCAAATATAACTCCGCTCCAATTTCATGGTGTTTTTTTGTTTCATTTATCAATATAGAAAACAAAGTATGAAATCTTCTATTTTTTTAATTTGCTTTAAATATGAATACTAAGGCGCTCAATCAAAACTCTCGAAATTCTTTTTTTGGATATGTTACGCCATCATAGAAATTCTTGGCTACATTTCTAGAAGAGTTATAATTTGATAGCTAACAGCTTCTATAGTTTTGTCTTAGATTCATATACCATTTATTTTCAAGATTATTACCTCTTTCAGAATTATATTATTTAAATATCGATTCTAATTGTTGATATTTATGGTTAGTTTTCGATCTGAAGTCAGAACTTTGTTATGATATTATATTTTTATAAAAAGTTATTATATTTTTTTTTTTCAAATAAAAACGTCCTACATAACTGAGCATCTTAAAATGTATTCTGCCGCATTTCACGATTCCATAGTTAGGGAGATATAAGATTTTTAGTGCAACGTTTGCTAGCTAATAAAAACTTTCCATACAATCAATATATTGGATTTTATGCAAAAATGCAGAAACGGCAAGGCCTTTCGTATAGAAGATATTCTGCGATGCCTTCTATGGAGTGCTTTGAACTTCTCAATTATAGAAAAATTGTGACAGATTTGTTGGTCGACCAAATATCAATCATCGACTCTAATAGATTCAACTCGCTGCAACGAGAAAACAAGACAGAGGCCTTCCAGAAGCAGCTGACGTGGGATCAGAACCATCATTCTTCTTGGGAATGGCCTAATGAATGCTGTAGAGTGGATGTTAAAAAAGAAGGCCTTAATGCGAGAAGATCGTTTTTAGTTGTAGTCATGTTTTAATGTCAGAGGATAGCATGTGCGTCTACCAACCAATAGGTTGTGATTTCAAATTCCATTGAAGAGTTAACTATTAATGCAATACACTTTGTCATGGAAAGGTAAAATCATATTTAGTACCTCACAATGTTATAATGGTTATGAGGACTATTTTAATTTTCAGAATTAGAGAGAGAATTCTTAAAGAATTCTTCGATTGAACTGATATAAGGGTTTCTATGTCCAATGACAGGATAAGGTTTTGGTCTCCAAAGTCAACCTGTGTAATTTGGAAAAGAAGACATGGATAAGGATATACAGCATGAAATTCAGCCTAGTGGAAGGTCTTTTAAATCATGAATTTCGACATAGAAGACATTCTGCAATGCCTTCTGTCACATTTCTTATTCTTATTCTGGTAACAACCAAAATTTATTACTGCCCAATGTTTAAAAAAAAAAATCGCTAAATGGAAAAGAGAAAAACGCGAAAACAAGACCAAAAATGTAGTTTCGAGTGTTTGATAATCTGAGTTGTAAACTGTTTGAAAGTAACAAACAGTTAACAGTTAACAAATAATATATTTTTGATTGGCATAATAATATTTTTAATTGGCACTGACTCAGGGCTCATTAGACGAGGAGCAGAAATATTTAGTCGTGCTTCATAACTTCGAGCAGGGCTTCAGCTTTGCCAGCTGTTTCTGAAGAAAGCTAAAAATCTTCAATATCCGGACTAGCTTTGCCTGCGGTGTTTAAGATGCAAACTTTTCTGCTTGTCTCTTGCACACATCTTTCAGAGAGCTTCATTGATACAAATTTCAGAAGAATATCGCTTTAGGGTAGTATAAACCTTTTAAAGTCCGCCATTTCCCATCGATCACTGGTTTTTGTGCATTTTAATTTACCCTCAGTTCCTGTTTTCTATGGATTGTTGCCACCAACCATTTATTTCACTTCGTTAGCTTTATAGCCCTTTTGCTTATGAAGTCAGCGTTGTCCCCCACCAGGGCCCCGAATGCATAATTCATTTGTACGATTTGCTTTCTCATATAGCTGTTATTTCTGTTTGTAGTGGTTTGGTACCCGGGATTGCCAGATTTTGGGAATTCTCTACAAATTGGAGAAAATGAAGGGAGACCGAAAAGTAATCGGCCTACGCAAAGAAGCATCACTTTTTTGTAAGTAAAATTCAATTTATTTTTTTTTTTTGTAGCGCAATGTACTTAATTTGATGTTCCCCCAATTTTTTTGATGCTTTCCGCGTAATACGATTTGTTGAGGTCTTCAAGATGGGTATCACTTTCACAGAAGATCTCTACGTTTGCCAGAAATCTCTAGATAAATCAGAAAGATAACAGTCAGTGCGAAAAATATAGCAGATAGGTAAACAATTCGTAACGCAATTTGCAAAATTTTGCCATTCTGTGTGCGCCTTTATATGCCGAAGCGTTGTATTGGTGGGAAAGAACTTTTTGCTTGCCA
Source organism: Philornis downsi (assembly GCA_019455685.1). Classification (NCBI taxonomy): domain Eukaryota; kingdom Metazoa; phylum Arthropoda; class Insecta; order Diptera; family Muscidae; genus Philornis; species Philornis downsi. The sequence goes on from JAHXMU010016796.1 coordinate 3,274, forward strand.
TTTGCAGTCAGTTTAATTTCAAATCAGAGTCCAACCAGTCCAACTACTTTGCATTTTCCGGTGATTTTTCTCGCCTTTTTGAGTTAATCGTTGTGATGCCAAGAATGCCAAAAAAAAATATTCACTATTACCCTGTAAACTGACAGATATCTCTTGACCTTTTTCAGTCTAGAGAGAAGTACACTACTTCGTTTGATCCTAAGTCGGAAAATTATGGTAGCTCCATATTGCGTTCATAGTTACGTGACGATGCCAAAAAATTCTATTTATTGCACCTAAATTAAACTCTCCTTCGGCTATTACTAAATGCAGCATCCATCTGGAAATAGATTTCCTCGTAAACTGCAATTTTGAGAACCATTTCTGGAGCTGTGAGCTAACTGGGAGGAAATGGTCACCTTCATCAAAAATGCACGTGCGTAACCGCTTAAATTCAGCTGTCTCACAATTTATGGTTCCCAAAAATTTCGAGAAATACGACTTGGAATTTATCATTTGTTTCATATTTAAAGGCAAAATATAACGACTGCGCGATATTTAATTTAATGTGCCTGGTTGCGGCGACTACCGTGCATATGATCGGAGGTTCAATCCTCAATAAAAGCTCCTACCATTCTTTGAGTGGTGATCACATTCGACGAACAAGTCTACAAGCTTCACAAATAGAAGTTCTCCTATATCCCATTCATGGGATGCAAGAGAATTTTGTTGATTGATGGATAATATTAATAGAAAAAGTATAAGTGGATGCTATTAATGTGATTTCCTAAATAGATCGGTTACTTTTCAGGCTCTTCTTGTACCTGCTGCTGGATGGGATAAAAAATTCCAATCGGAAAAATTCGATTTTTGTTGGGATATCAAAAATTTGTATATATTTTTCGAATACCTCCGAAACAATTTCTTTAAAAATAAGCATAATTAACCCATAACAAATCACACGAAAAGTTTGAGAACCGTAAGTTGATTGATCAGAATTATTTATCCTAAATATCTGAATACTTCATCTTTTAAAATTGTCTGAATTATCTGAAAGCTTATGAATTTTTCATACCATTTCCTGATCCAAATTTTTGAAATTTCTCTACCAGATTGTGCAAAATCAATAAAATCTCACTACAATTGTAGTAAAAATTTCAATTCCTTTTTTTAAAGCATCTTCTGACAAGTCTTATAATAAGTAAATTCAGAAACTTTTTCCCAGTATTGACTCGTTGTTTTGAGATATTTGAAAAAGTCAGATTTTTGTATTCGGTAATCAATATTTTATGACTTCAGGATGGATATCAGAGTTTGGACATTTTTTTTCCATTCATTTTCTTTAATGAATCTTTCTTTTGAAATTTACAATAAGTATTCAAATCTTAATCCTATCTTAAACTAAAGTATCCTGCCATTGCCGGACCTTATTTTTGGTGAGCCGAACTTTTTATCACCGGACCAAGTTTAGCGTGTCCTTTCTTCTTAGCCGTATATGACCGGGAAAATATTGAAGGTTTTGAGCGAGTGGGTTTGAGTGGGAGGACAACTTCGATACATATGACCTGCTTAATGTTCTTATTTCCTCGGAAATATAAGGAATGTTTAAATCCTTGTGTATGTTATCATTCCTAATATACCATGGGGCACCACAAATTTGGCGCAGTATTCTTGATTGCCTTCTCTGTAGCTTATTTATGTTAGAAGCCGATGCCGTTCCCCACAATTGGATGCCGTATGTCCATATTGGCTTCAATATGGTTTTGTAGACGGTGATTTTATTTTCCAAGTTGAGAGTAGACTGGGAGCCAATAAGCCAGTGGAGTTAAGCCATTTTTAATTTTTAATTTTTCAATTGTATGATTTTTGAGTCAATGTGATTTTTCCAGGTGAGACGTCGAACAAGGTGAATACCCAAGTATTTGACATGGTTATAAACGGCTATGGTACTACCATGAATAGTGAGGGCTGGGCAATTGTTCTGTCTGAGAGAGAATGTAACCTGTACACTCTTAGTGGCATTTACTTTTATCTTCCACTTTTCGAGCCAAGATTCTAATGTATGTATGTATGAGACTCCAGTTGTCTAGAAGCCATTAATGGGCAAGTGCTAATGCTCATGAATGCAGTGTCATCAGCGAAAGTTGAAGTTTGAATTAGGGAATGAACAGGCATGTCAGAGGTGTAGATGGTGTATAGTATAGGGACTAGTTTGGACATGGTAAAATATACGTATATTTAAAAAAACATAACTTCTCAAAAATATTTTTATATAAAACATGGTTTGATAGTTATCGATATAATGCCTAACAACGAAATTTTTGGACTTCACCCTATTAAATTCGCTATTAAATTTCGACTGAGTTATAATAAACTATGATTTTAAAAGTTTTTGAAAATTCCTTTAATTTTTCTGTGCTGGATCCAATGTAAGGGACATCTTAATAAAACTACTCACATGTTATGCTAAATTGGCAAAGTGTTAAGTTTCTGGAGAAGTACTTTTGAAATCCGAAAATCTTTATGCACAAGAATCTCCAATTTTAACTTCAACATTAGAACATTAGAATAAACGTCAAGCATATTTACGTATTTTGGGCTTTCATGTCTTCAACATTGTAAGAGATATAATAAATTTTATAACGCTTTTTAAATCGCAATGTTAGACTTACAATTTACTAATTTTTGTTTGTTGAAAATAGAGATTTTTAGGACTTTGGAACGTGATATCTTAAAAAACAGAAATTTCAGTTAAAAGATCGCTATAGATGAATTATTGAAAATTGAATCTCAAATAGCTGGTAAAGAAAACTTTTTGCTGGGTCATCAAAGTGATATTGAATGTAATTGTTTTAAACGATTCGTATAGGAATATAGAGTTTGGATGTGTGGTTGCGGGCATATTTTGATCAGAATACACATTTTAAACATTATACTGGTATCGGACTGAAGTACTAAACCTCACCAGACGTGAAACAGTCCTGTTGAAAGTTAGTATGTATTGCATCCATATCACAATGAGGTATACGGGCACAATATGGGAAAATTCCAAAGAAAACTTGGACCGGCTTATTTCTGACCCAATCAAATTATATTTATTAAACATAATTAAATTCTTATGAAATATTGACTACTTTTTCTACGGGATTTGGCCCCTGGTTCAACTAAAAATATATCCTTAACATGTACAAATTTCAATAAACGATTAAATCTAGTTTTGGTGATCCATTTTTATAGAGGCTGTATTATATTATGGACCAACAAGACACTGACAGGATTAGTATGCAATTAAACCAAAATATATATGCAAAATCCAGTTAAGTTGCAACCAAAATTGTGGGTCTGAGATGTGGTCACACTTGGCTTAAAATGTCAATTTGCTTAGGAACTATATTTAAACAGGGATCAATATCGTCGTTTGTATACCTGACTCATATTCACTAATAGGTTACTAATCATATCTTTACATTTATTATATACTAGCTGACCCGGCAAACGTTGTTTTGCCTTCAAAATTTTAATGTTGTAAAAAAAAAATTCATTGCAAAAATTTCATCTCCAACGCCATCTATCACTTCGAATAGAACCTTCGAATAAAAACCGAATAAAACGTGTACACAAAAGTTCAATATTTTTAATAAATTTTAACTCCATAGAATACTTTAGTGTTCCTTTTTTTTGAGATATGATTTGGAAAATTTAGGAACAACGAAAAAAACATCTGGCAACTCTAAAAGTAACATACAATTTCATTTTCTTTCATTTGCTACACTTGCACACGCACACACATACACAACCTCTGCTACAATATCCCTTGCATTATAGGAATTTGTGTGTGTTATTACTTGGTGTTTTCTTATTATTGTTTTCGTGAGAGTTTTGTGATGCGTGTTGTTTGTGTGAGTTGAGTGCCTTTAAGGCTACACAGCAATAGTTTTCCCATAAAGAGGAATATTTATTCTTGTTTTTATTAAGCGCTGATTCCGTTTTTCCAATGACAGCAGTGAAAACACAAAATGTTCATGTTTATTTATGGTTTTCTTCCGGCGAAGCTCACTCACATTATTAATTGCGATTTGTTCGTGATTGAGGTGGGGGATTAATCATCTCAATCACGATTGCTTTTCAAGAAATTCAATTATTCACGGCAACATAAGTGGTGTTTGCTTTTAGAACACTGGGAGATCTATTTTTAATGCTTTTGTAGGATTCATTTGTTATGACATAAAATCGAAAGTGATTAAAAAAATCGTTTATGATATTACGAGCATCTGCCACATCATGGTTTTATGTCATTCTTGACCAGCATCCTGATGTATAATGCATAACAAAAAATGTTAGAAATTTCAATTACTTTCACAGAGAGATGTTTGATTAAGTGTTGTTGCCAGTGAAAAAATGTCTTTGTGAAGCATAAGGCATAAGGTGCAGTAAAAAGAAATCCATTATTTTTCCATGACATTAAAGGCTTTATTTATCGTAGTTACAGTGAATCGATTTATGTCAAATATGTACCGTTTTGTTCGATAATTTGCCGCCTTCAAAGTACAGATTATGGCTCTCATAGAAATCCCTATCTCTTTTGACAAAGAAAAGGGCTGATGATTTTCACAAGATTCTCTGGAGGCGAATTGTTCATCACCAAAATTGTTCACTATGGACAGGAGCAGGTGGTAATAATATTTAGCCATATTAAAAACTATGTAGTGGTTGCCTAAGAACCACCCAACCCAGCTCTGAGATGTTCTGGAGAGACACCATCAATACCACCTGACACGCAGTAAAATATTCCTGACCGTCAATCCTGGCTTTCCTATCGCTTGCGTTGTTTCACCGCTATTCGATCACGACGGTTTTAGCTTTACGTCGTCGTCTTAAGTGAAATGGATCAATCTTGTTACGATTCAGAGTTCAATGAGGCAGGTTCTGCGAATAAAAATGAACTGTATTACCATGCCCCTCAAGGTTTCACACAAACAAATTGGTCGCTTTAGCTAAAATCAGTGATCGCTCCTAAGGTCTGGACACAATGCTTCAGAAAGCTATAATTTTACTTGTTTTATTGTGCTTTAATTCGGAGTATTTTTTGACGTGAACTTAGCAATTTATCACGCTCTTTCTAGCGCCCCTGACATTTTTGTCCCTTCCTGTTGGGTGAAGGAATGTGTAAGACAAATCTCCCGAGAGTAATTCCTGCACTAATTCTAAATTTTCTTTTATATGAAGGTGGCATCTTCCGTATTGTAATGAATCTCGAATGTTCTTTATATGAATCTACTATGTTTTCCTTTTAGTAGAGTAGTCTCTTTTAATTTTCTTACCAAAAGTTCGTTAATTGCTGCGTTTCAGAAAGTCAATGTGGGCTGTAAAGATCAATAGGTGTCAAATTATTGTTCCAGCCGGTACCGAAATTTCAGTTAGGTGAATTATCTTTATCCAGCTTCCTTTGCATTGCTACAAAAGTGTGAGTGTTGCCAGAATAGACGTGATAAATTGTTGAAATCTTATTCAAAAATATTTTCAGTAAAATTTTAACTTTTTCCGTTTGGGAAATGTAGAGGGACCAGCGATTATTGTTAAATCATCTAATCTGTATGTGCAGTATGTGTGAAGGGCGTGGCAATATCGTCTATTTTCATTCGCAGTACTAAATGCCTTATTGTGTACTCAATTGCACAACATAAGATTCTACGAATATATAGGATAAATAAGGTTATTTGTATTGTAGGTACCAGAAAGGGCGTGGTTATTTGATAGATATTTGGACATTTTATCCAGCATTATACGCAATATAATTGGCGAGAACTTAATGAACTTCAGACTACGAATTATGGATTGTAGCGAAAATTTCAATCTCGTTAAATCTGTTAATTTGTGTGGAAGGGAGCCATTAGAATAAACCTCAAACATATTCACGTAGTTTTGATAAATAAGGTAATTTGTATTGTAGGTACCAGGGAGGATGCGGTTATTCGATTGATTTGCCCATATTTTATCCAGCATTATAACGCAACATAATTGACGAGGATTTAATTAACTTAAGGTTACGAATTATGGATTATAGCGAAAATTTCAATCTCGTTAAATCGATTAATTTTAATGGGAGGTATCGGAGTGGGAGTGACAACGTCACCCATTTTGATTAACACAATTTAGTTTACTAAATTTGACTGCATTTTTTTAGTTTAAATCGCTTAATTTGCATGAGAGGTACCAGAATGGGCATGACAAAGTCACCCATTTTCTTTCTCAGAATTTAGGTAATTAAATTTTGCTGAATTTTTTTACAACTTATTAAAATCATTTAATTTGTATGGGAGGTACCAGCGATAATTTCAGTCTCGTTAGATCGATTAATTTGAATTGGAGTTACCGGAATGGGCATGACAACGTCATCCATTTTCTTTAACAGAATTTAGTTTACTAAATGTGGCTGAATGTTTTTACAACCAGTTAAAATCGATTAATTTGCATAGGAGGTATCAGAATGGGCATGACAAAGTCACCCATTTTCGTTCTCAGAATTTAGGTTACTGAATTTTGCTGAATTTTTCACGACTAGTTAAAAGATATGGAGGTGAGAATAAATCTAATTTATATGGCAGGTACCGGAGGGGTGTGCAAATTGGCCCATTTCAAATTTGCGGCTACGTCCTAGCCAAATGTTAGGCTGTGAAAAGTTTTAAGAAGCTCCATAGAGGAAGTTATCGTATCTAACGGCCAGCCAGACAGACGGACATCGCTTAATCGATTTAAACAAAAGTCAAATGATACCTGGTACATTAATTACATTACATTTTTCCCGTGTCAAATGATAGATTTCTGCGGGTAAAGGTATAAAAAGTGTTGTTATTTGGAAAAACAAAAAATGTTAAATGCCGCTTTTGAAACGATTAGCATTTAAGGTTATTGAGAAGAGATTCCAATAAATAAAAACACTTCCTTTGCGGATTTATACAAAGTCAAATAAATGTTAGCCTTATAGGGGAAAAACTATAACCATATTCTGAAACTCATAAAATGTAATAAAGGTTAATTCACCATTTCTAAAATCAGTATACAGTCCTCTATAATTCATATTGTATATTCACCTTGATGTACGCTTCTGATAATATAAATATTTCAAATATCTGTATCTCCATACATACGTGTATCTCCGGCACATTATCAGCTACCATCATTGCCTGGAGCATTAGAAACTCGGTTACACCTTTCCTATCAACATGTCGGGTTCGTGTCGACCGTGCCATTGTTATCACATGTTCTCACATACACAACGTGGGAATAGACTCAGAAAGTGTGTGATTTTTATTGAAGAATTTGTTTGAGGACAAATAACAAGACCTACATTACCACCACAATACCGCCAGTCAGCTAGACCAAAAGGGAGCACGGAGTTACTGACAGACAAGTGGTACAAAGGCAGGAACTAAATATTGACAAACACGCAAACCGCTCTGCTGCTCCACATCAAAATGCCTTTCCTCCTACTGAAAACAACACAACAGAACGAATGACTCTCATAAAATACAACACCCAAGAATAGCAATTGAAAAACCTCAAATCGAAGGAAATGCCTGGCAAGGATGTTTGTTGCTATAACTTGCGTTGCAGGCAGAAAACAGTCGACTTTCAAAGAGTCGTATCTGCCTTAGAAAAGCAATAAGCTATAACTTTTTATTTGTTTTTCTTTAGATTTCTCATTTTATATCACTTCACTTTGGCAAGCTTTCATTCCCCTGTTGTCGTTAGAAAGGATGTCATTGGTGATGTTGCTGCTGCTGTTGCTACTTCGGTCATAAAAAATACTTATCGGTCGTGTGTGTGTGTAGTTGCTGAGGAAGAGAATGGTGGATAAAAAACGATAGAAAAATGAAAACAGGAAACAAACGACAGAAATACGTTTAGGTATTTTTGAAATTTTCCCAGGATTAGATTTTTTTTTTCGATGGCGAAGCAAAAATCCTTTGGAGTCGTAACAGAAGGCTAACGGAAATGGCTGCCATTCAGTGGCGTATCGACATAAAGGCGGTATTTATATTGAATTTGATTTAACAAATGCAATGCACAGTGGAGCAAATGATTGCCAGGAAGGGTCTGAGCAAGAACAAAAGAGAGAAGAGAAAGAATACCCCTGCTACTTAAAAGATTTCCAAGTAAAAAACTTTATTAAGTTGAAGAAAACGTGATTGTTTTTCAGAATATATATTCCATAGATGCCTTTTGAGGTAATATTCTTACAAACGCAGCCTCCTCAACACCTTTCAGACAAGGAAGTTATAACTAATTTGATCAAAAACTATAGTAGTGCTAAAGTAGTTATTAAAAATATGGATCAACTACTTTTTCAAAAAAGAAATTTATGTTTAAATGTGGTAAATTTGGAATATGTTAACAAAGGCATTATTCATACATGATAAATTTCGACTAGATTGATAAGGAATGATTCACATACAAAGTCTTAATTTCGATAGAGGTTGTATGGGCTGATGATTTCTAGTATGATTTATCGTATGTCGGGAAGTTTTGATATATCCAATACGTATAATACTTGTGGAAAATGCTTTGTTTTCCTATCCGTATTTCATATCGAAATCTTGGAGCATTTTATAGAAAAGCTTGAGCTATATAGGGAAGAAATTCTAGAGATTTTGAATAGAAAACCATTAGTTCGCTAAATAGAAAAACCTAAGACATTTAAAGTAAGAATTTTTGATGTTTATTAGGACAAATTTAAAGATTAATGTTTGCGATGAACTTTTAATTTTTAATAAAAAGAAACTGGTAGATTTATGCACAAAAATTATTATTTTTATATAGAAAACCTAAGGATTTTACATAGAACGCTTTGTTTTTATCCTTCCGCTAAATAAATCTTGATATCATATAGAAATCGTTGGGATATTCACATAACAAACCATTAGGGTTTCTTGCAGAAAACTTTTATGATTTCACATAAAAAATATTTAGATAAATATGTTCATATACCTATAGAAATCATTTATGTTTTCAAATCGATAACATTGAGGTTTTCATGTAGGAAACCTTAAGGTTACTTTTTTCTACAGAAAACAGATATTTTCAAATAAAAACATCTAGAGATTCTCATATAGAGAATTTGGAGGTTTCAACGTCGAAATTAGAAGGTTTCCATATAAGACAATTTTTAGTAATTAATACCAAAAGTTTTTTTTTAGCTCAATACACCTTTTCCAGCGATATTCAATAGCTTCTATACCCTCTTTATAGTAGGAAATGTCAAACTCCTTATAATAGCCATCAACACCAGACTCCACCTTTCCATTTTTCCATTTGCATTTCCATTTTTCAAGTTTGGAAATAGAAAATAGAGCAAAGAAGTTATATCTGGCGAATAAGGTGTGTGATGAAGCAATTCGAACTTTCGTTCATTAATTTTGGCCATCGCAATAGTGGCTGTATGAAATGGAGCGTTGTCTTGATGAAACAACATTTTCTTTTTCGCCAAATGCGGCCTTTTGTCCATAATGTCATCACTTAAACACTACAATAAATAAGCATAATAGTCGCCGTTGATGGGTTTTCCTTTCTGCACATAATCAATAAAAAAAAATTTCATGCGCATTCCAAAAAAAAGACGCCATGACCTTACCTGCATAGGGAACCGTCTTTGCCTTCTTTGGACACGATTTTCCCATTCCAGTCCGCTGCTTTGGCTGTTCCTTTGCCTCAGGTGTGCAGTGATGGACCCATGTCTCATCCATAGTTTTAAATCGACGCAAACATTCAGCTTTATTGCGGTGTAATATTGCCAGACAGCGCGGCATCCATCTTGCGCACAGTTTTCTAATTTTCAAATCTTCGGTCAATATACGATGTATAACACTTTTTGAAATGCCTATCATTTCAGCTAGCTCATGCACCTTCAGCCGACGATCATACAATACCATTTTGTGGATTTTCTTAGCCGTGTCTGGCGTAGACACCTCAATTGATCGACCACTACGGTGATCGTCTTAGCAGCTCGTACAACCTCGTTTAAACTCTGCCACCCAATATTTTACAGTCGTAAACGAAGAAGCAGACTCCCTCAGAGTAGAATTTAGTTCGGCTTTAATATTGGTTGGACTGAGATCTTTCAAATGGGAATATCGAATTATATAATGGTGACTAATTTTTTCCATGTTTACAAATTCACTGAGATAGTTTATTTTTGATGGCTCAAATAATAATACTAAACAACGTGGCGCCTTGAAATTGAAAACATATGTTTTATATGGGCGCCACCAAAATGATTGTTTTATCAAAACTACTGGCACCATCTATACGTCCGTCGGCTAGTTTTAGAACCGCCTTCGTAAATTTTGGGATAGTCAAGTAGAATACCTTCAGGTTTTCAAATTGGTAATCTTTGAGATCTTTATATAAATAACAAGGACTTTTCCATAAAGAAAAACCTTCATAGAAATTAAATTTAGGCTGTCAGAGAGAAAAATTTGAGGGTTTCATGCAAACAATTTAAAACAACTCATACAATATGTAATTCTGTGTATTCTCGTATCTTGTGATGTTCATATGAAATAGGTTTGTGTGTTTAAGAAATAATAATAAAAGAAATAATAATACTGTAGTGATATATTCGACTTATTCATTTTGTATAGTGTAGCTGACGTGCAAAGTTTTCCATGTTTTCTTTACGGCAAATAACTAGGACGAATTTCGAAAGATGCTTCTTCCAAGTGTCTTCCAAGTCACTTTTCACGTAGCGATGGTTCTTCGACAATAGACTCCTTACAGAAAATTTAATTTAAAATGAAGATACATGTAAAAAAACTTTATTTTGTAGACAATTTCATAGAGAAGAATCTTGGGAGATATTTTTTGTATAAAGAAAGAAAGAAATCTTTCATACAGAACATTAATTGAAAGTTATAGAAAACAGTTTTTGAATACATCTTTCATATGGAACCGAGTATTGGGACCATAGTATTTCATATAGAAATAAACTGTAGGCGATACTTGGTGTATAGAAATGTGTCTTTGAAAGCATTTTTTGGGGAAAAAAGAATCTTGGCAAATGCCTTTTCTGGCGTTTTGCATAGATCACAGTTCTGGAACGTACTCATTGTATAGAAAAATATTTCGGAATATAGCTTTTTTTATAGCAAAGTGCACTGGAAAATATTTTTATTATAGAAAATAAGATATCTTTTTTTGTAGAAAAGTATCTTGGCAGATACTTTATGCTGATACCTTGAAGAAAAGAAACGAGTTTCCTGGAAGGTACCCATTGCGTAGAAAAATTTCGTGGGATACACTTTTTTATATAGAAAAACGTATTGCAAAATATTTTTATTATAGGAAAAAAGTTACCTTTTGTTGTAGAAAGGTATCTTGGCAGATACTTTAAGCAGATATCTTGAAGGAAAGTTAGTAAATAGAAAAGTCCCTTAAAATAAAGTTGGAAGAAACTGTTCACAAGCAGAGTATTGGACGAAAATTCATATGGGAAAGTCTTATAAAACATTTTTAATATAAACAAATGCCTTGGAGGACACATTTCATATAGAAAAGAATCTCGGAAGACACTTCTCGTTTAGTAAGGCGACGTGAATATCTGTGGTCACAACCCATAACAGCCTAAGTCTGTTTTTCAATATTTTCAGTACAGGAGTTTAAAGTTTTGAATCTTCACTGAAAACCAGGAGAAGGTGTTTTTTGGAAAACTTTGCTACAAATTCCAAGGAAACGAATTTCTTTACTTAGTTGTTAACAAAAAATAGTTGTTTATTCTAGCAGTCAAAAGATATTATCGAAAAAGACACTTAGGCTCTTATGAATTGTTGAACGAAAGAAAGTCAAAAAGTTCAAGTTGAGTTAGGCTATTATTCCAGATTAAATAAAAAACTTTAAGTTTGGAGAAAGACCTTAACTCAATTTATGTTTATCAAAAAACGAAATTGTAATTCGGAATAAGAGCTTAACTCAAGTTAGGAAAATAAAATTGTTTCTTTATATTTTTGGACTAACGACTTAAGTTGATTTAGGCAATGATGAAAAAATAATGTTTATATTTGTTGTAATCCTAAATTGACTTAGGCAGTTATGCCAAAACAGTCTTTTAGAAAAATAACTTCAGCTATTAGGTTTTTTAGGGTTAATTGCCTTCCTAGAAGAGATACAAATATGAAAAATTTAGAGCAAATAAATTTAGATACGCTGAACACGATGGTGCTAATAACTCAATTGTGTCCTAACTCGAGTTAGGCTGTTATGGGTTGTGACCACAGATATAACTTTTTACATAAATAAAAAAAATATTCAATCTTTTTTATAAAAATATTCATATATGCTAAATCGGTTTGTAATAGCTCACGTCAGATCAGATTTTAAACCGTAATTTCATTTAAAATTATTAAAGTTGTGCCCGCGCATTACGTTCATATTACCAAACCAATCCACCATGCAAAAGGTTGTTTTTGTATATGTTTTGTTGGATTTTTATATTTTCCTATTTAGTTTTTACCACCACAGCAACAGGAAATCCCTACAAACACTTTTTTTCTCCGTTTTGGCATCGTTCATCATCGTTTACACCAAAAAAAGAAACAAGAAAAAGGGAACGTGTGTATAGAGGTTCAATGTTCCTCTCTTTTTCAGTCTCCGGCTGATGTATCAATAACACCTATGTCACGCTGTAATAGTGGGCCAATGTGTGTTTCATAGCGACTGGTTCGAGAAAATCCAGCAGAGGGACGGCTAAAATATATCGCAGTCGTATAAAAAACTTGTAAATAAACCCAGGCACAAAGCCAATTAGTTGACTAAAGACAGCAACCGGAAATGACGCTTGCCAAAGCCAAACGGGAATACACTTTTGCAAGCATCTGTATGTGTATGTGTGCGGCTGATGTCGTGCATTTTTGCTATGTGCGTGTGCCTGCCAGAGAGTTGTTACTTATGTGTGTGTGTGAGCATGTAATGCCATTTGTCACAAATCGTTGGGGCGGTCATTTTGTTTATTTGCCGGGTACGAATGGCTGGCTCTCCTTCTGTGTTCATACTACAACGAGTCCAAAAAACAGTAGCAGGACACCTCGCCAACTGTAAATGTCGGGGAAACAGAAATTCTTTTAATTTAATTCATTAGCACGTGACTATTTGAAAACGACAAACAACAATTTCAATTGGATTTATTTCGAGTGTTTCTCTTTATTTTTTTTTGTTTTTTTGTGCAGGTCTTATTATATTGTTGTGTTGAAATCTTTCGGAATTTATGTCACAACGCTCAGGACACGACAGAGAACAGGACAACCAGCACACAAAGTTTGAAAGTAATTGAATTTTTAAGACCTTGATAAATATGAAAGACTTGTTCTCTACAAAGAATTATTTATGGGGTGCCAATGAATGAGTTTGATTTATATGCCTTAGGGAAGGAAGGAAGTTTCTTATGAATTATATTGAAATAATTCTCTTTACAAAGCAGTACAAATGTAGATGAGGGCTGCCCTAAAACTAGCCGCCCTATATAGAAAGAAGACACCAAATAGTTGGAAAAAATGTTGTCTATTTTTCAACATAATCTCCTTTTAGAGGAGATAAACTTTTTCCAGCAATATTCAATAGCTTCTATACCCTGTTTGTAGTAAGAACTGTAAAACTCCCTAAAACAGCCGCCAACCGCAGGCTCCACCTCTTCATTGTTGACAAATCTTTTACTATTGACCCACTATTTTAAATTTGGAAATAGAAAATAGTCCGAGGAGGCTAAATCTGGCGAATAAGTTGCGTGATGAAGCAATTCGAACTTTAATTCATTAATTTTGTCCATCGCAATAGTGGATATATGAACTGGAGCACTGTCTTGATGAAACAACACTTTCTTTTTCGCCAAATGCGGCCTTTTTTCCATAACTTCATCATCTAAACGCTGCAATAAATTAGCATAATATTCGCTGTTCCTTCGTTTCTCCGTTTCCTGCCTGAAGATAATCAATAAAAATAATCTCATGAGCATTCCAAAAATAGACACGATTCTCTCATTCTAGTCCACTGCTTTGACTGTTCCTTTGTCTCTGGTGTGAAGTGGTGGACCCATGTCTCATGGTTATAAATCGACGCAAAAATTCGGCTTTATTGTGGTGAAACATCGCCAAACACTCTAGTGAAACCTCTTCACTGCACTGTTTTTGCCTGTTTCAGCCTTCTCATCTTCGAATCTTCAGTTAATATGCGAAATGGCTTTCATTTCAGTTAGCTCACGTATTTTCAGCCGACGATCATCCATACCCATTTTTTTAGATTTAACCGTGTCTGGTATGGACATCTCAAATGGCCGACCAATATGGTGTTAATCTTGGCAGCACGTACGGCCTCGTTTAAACTCTGCTATTCAATATTTTACAGTCGTAAACGAAGGAGCAGAACCTCCCAGAGTAGAATCTAGTTGGGCTTTAGTATTGGTTAGACTAAGACCTTTCATGTTTACAAATTCACTGAGATCGTTTACAACATGGCGCCTTGAAACTTAAAACACCATTTATACGTGCGGTCGGCTAGTTTTAGGACCGTCCTCGTAAATTGTCATTGATAACACCTGTTGGCTTTGTTCAGACTAAATCATAAATATAACAAATTCCCTACTTAGCTAAGCTTTTGTATAAGCACGTAATCTAGCAAATGGTCACGCTTTTGGGAGGGAACATGTTGTAACATTATTGCAACTGCTGGTGGTAAAGGGGGATGATTTTGAATGATTATTATTTATTATTAGATATTTATTAGTATTTATAATACTCTTAATTTACATAATT
>JAHXMU010016797.1:0-16141 GCA_019455685.1 Philornis downsi
AAATACGGAAATAGTTTTAAATGGTTTCAGTTTCTGGAATTTAAAACGGAAATATTTAAATTTTTTTATTTTAATTCCGGCAGCCGGAACTGCACAAATGTACAACACTTACAACTTTATAAATTGTAGCACCCATCATCCCAAAATGACACCTCCTTTTTTTACAAGTACGTACTTGTTGCTTCAATTTACTCACTCGTTGGTTACAGTTGATTGATTTGTAACGCTTAAACACTTTGTCAGTCCGCTGTCCACGTCCACCACAGAGTTCGTATAGCTCCGCATCCACAGCCACATCCTCAGCTGTGGTCGGGTGCATTTGAGTGTTCCAGACGTCTGTTATTGGTGTCTGCATGTCCAATTCAGATGTTAACCAATCAAAGACATTTTTCTATGAAATTTGGCTTTTTTCTTTGACATTGTGGGTTACAACGAAATTTCAGAGACGGGAGTTATATCCGTACGGGGTCGTTGCATTCTCGTCGTCTCTGTCGTTGCTTTAACACCAAAGCGGGACAACAACTTCAATGATAAAGTTACGACGTCCGAACGTGAGTGCCGTAATCAGGAAACCAACCAGACAAAAGTCATCATCGTCACCATCAACATCGCCATCACCATCACCAATCATCGTCGTCACCCCTCTCGACATTATAATGTAAGATTTTGTCGCTGCACTGCGGGCGCGCACTCTTCCCGTATTTGTTTAAGCGAGTGTGCGTGTGAATGTGCAAACATTTAAATATAAAACGCTTAATCATTGTCGTATAATTAACAAACAGTCCGTACATCTGCATAATAACCTTAACCTTCAGAATTTGTATGCTTTTCTTCTGTTTTTGGGGAATTTCCATAATGAACAATAATTTCTTTTTGTTGTCGTTTATCGTTCAGCATTTAGCATTCACATGAGATCTTTTTTTATTTTGCAGTTTTGTGTAAATTTCATATTTATTATTATTATTATTTGCCTTTGTGTAGTTCTTTTTTCCAAATGTAAAGAACAATCAAGCCACAAGGACATTGACATTGATTATTGGCTCGTCAAATGAACAGATTTGTTTTTTGGGGATGTTTGCTTCCTTTACATTTTTGCTTTAAAATCCGATAGCACGTTTTGTTGTCTTCAAATCGAGCCTGAAGTCATCGGACCACCTTCTATTAGTACTGTCTTACAAAGTGTCAAAATGTTTGATGTCATTACGGGGATTGTATGACATGTAAGTAGCGCAGAATTAAAATGGCCGGATAACTGGGAACAGCATCGAAAATTTGGCTTCCATGCATTTCGCACAATTATTGCTAAATATCCTGCTAAAAGAGTTATTACATTTATTTTTGGCAACAAATGAAAGCGAACGGTATACAAATTCATACAATTGTAATACAGTTAAGGAAAAAACTCTACATACACCCGCTTATTTTGTGTTTTTAAGATATTCTTGAGACAAATTTTCTAAAGCGTTTGCATTAATATTTAAAGTACCGAAAACAAAGTTTATTTACAAAACAAAAAGTTAATTCAAAAGGATAACAATAACAGAAATAACAAATACAATAAAAATTCAGGAGAAAAAAGTCTACGTACAGTCTTAAAATATTTCATTTCTTTTAAATAAATAAAAGAAAACAATACATTCTTAATATTTTGTAGGACCACCTTGGGCTTCAATAACTACCTGAAGACGACGCACAGTGCTTTGTCCCAGTACATCGATGGGACAAAAATAGAAGGAGTCGTCCTAGGGTAATAAAATTTGGCACGAGTCCCTAATATAACTGAATTAAAAAAATTTCAAAGTATGGACAAAATTGACCACGCCCATCGCCTACCGCCCATGCAAACCGAAATTATTTTTGGCTATAAAAATTGAACTATTGCGTAAACTTTCATGAAAATTGCGTGAAGAACACATCTATATGCCCTCTTATTAAAAAATAGCATTTCATCAATATTGACCACGCCCATCGCCTACCGCCCATACAAACCGAAACTATTTTTGGCTGCAAAAATTGAACTACTGCGACACCCTATGCGATTAACCGATTATACCTAAAATTCAGAAAGCATAAGCTTTTCAATCCTAATTTAAAAGAAATCGGATAACGAATTCTAGTACCTCCCATACAAAAGTTGCAATATTTCTCTTACATTAATACTTTATTGTTAATACTATAGAACGTAATACAGGAAATTTGTTTTATTTCAAAGCAAGAATTTTAGACATAAGAATAAGAAAAATAAATCAGCGCCAAAGTAGCGATAATACAAAAATCTTGATGTGGTGGCGCGACTCTTAAAATTTTTGTTCTTATTTTTGCCTTCGTAAGAATGTCAAACTACATCTCTTCCCGAGTGAAACTTTTTCAAATTAAAAGAAAAAACAGATCTTTCCACTCCACCCTAATCAGCAACCAGCCAACGGTGATTAAAAATGTGAATTTAGACCTTTTTTAAAACTTTTTTTTTTAAGTTGCGCTTAAAAGTGGGCATAAATTATTTCTTATACCTTTAAAAACTTAGCTAAATAAAAACAATAAAAAAAATTACGGTTTTTTTTTTTTAAATTAAATCAAACTTTTGTAATTTTTGAAAATTTTTAGAAAAATAATTCCGGTTAACATATTCAACACATGATTTATTTTTGCCGAATTCTGCTCACACTAAATAACATAAAAATCCAAATTTTAAGCTCCTTCTTAAAAAAAATAAATTTTTGGGAATTATTTTCATAAAGCAATACAATTTAGCTTTTAATTCATTGATTTTTGCTTAAATTTCACTAACTTTAGCGCCCTCTGGTGAAGTGTAGGAGAGTCCAATGAAACTGTTTCCTTCAATTTTATTTCTTTTGTATTGTTATCTCTCGATTATTATAACTTTCATTATATTTTGGGACAATTTTTTTTTGTTTATGGGACAAAGCACTGTGCGACGTAATACTGGGCGCAATTTCCCGACCAACTTCGAGTAAGGATAGTTTTTAGGGTTTCGCCATTTCTGATATCATATTTGCGCGCAGATTTTTCCAAAACGTCCCAAATATGCTCAATTGGATTATAAGGTCTGGTGACTGGGGAGGTGTATTGAGCTGTCTTGGTGCATGATAAAGAAGCCAGTCTCGAACAATATGTGCAGTATGCTTGGGATCGTTGTCTTGTTGGAAAATCCATTGGTTTTCCAGACCCAAGCTTTGCACAGATGGCTTCAGATTTTGTTCCAATATTGTCTTATACTGATATCTGCCCACAACGCCTTCAGCAAAAACCAATCGACCAACTCCAGATGCCGCCATAGCTCCCCACACCATAACACTGACCCCACCATGTTTCACAGTAGGTATAATATTTTTGGGATCAAGTGCAGTGTTTGGTTTTCGACAAACCTTGTTTCAGCCGTCAATCCCGAAAATATTATACTTACTTTCATCGGTAAATATAATTTTTTTTTTTCCAAAAATCCATTCCCTTCTGTAAATGTGCCTTAGCAAAGTCCAGGCGAAGTTGACGATTCTTGGCAGAAATGAGTGGCTTTTTGCGTGCAGTTCTACTTTTAAAGCCGCTATCATGCAAAACGTCTATTACTGTTCTCGATGAAATAGTAATATTTGAACATCTTGCAAGGTACTCGGGTAATTTTGGGGCATTTATTTTTGGATTTTTATGGACTTCTTTAAGGACACTCTTGACATCGCGTCTTGAATGTTTCTTCGGTCTTCCAGATCGCGGCTTGTTCTCGGCGCTGTTGGTGTTTTAATGGTTTTTGACAATAGTTTGCACTGTAGAGCGACTCAATTTTACAATTTAACAATTTCCCCATAAGATTTGTTTTCTTTTCGAAGGTTCGCCACCAAATTTCGAACTGATTGTTGAATTTCTCTTCTATTTACCATTTTTAAAGTTAAAACGTTTTTTACAAATCGCTTTCTGAATTTAAATAATTGTAATGTTTGACAAATAAAGCAAATCATGAAAACTAACGGCTCTTCCCCTTTATCTTCTTCTTTTTCTTATTCATTTTAAGAGTTGCCAATGCTGTATGTAGACTTTTTTCCCAATAGCTTATAAATGATCAATCTTTTTAAACTTTCTCTTCTTCAAACATTCTTAACTGTTAATGTCTTAAACATTGACATCAAAATTATATTTATTTCTCTAGATTTTCAAAATAGTAGGGTGTATGTAGAGTTTTTTCCTTATATAGAGCAGCTTCCCATGATGTTTTTTCTTCTTCTTCTTATTGGATCATGTACGTTGGCTTCAAATCTTTTTCCTCATCTTACCTATACCGTTTATGTTGCTGTTACTACACCGACAAAATTACGTAGTTGATATGAACTAAAATCTCTACTATGTCGAATATGACATATCGAATGTACACACATGGTCGAAAAAATAAGTACATATGCTTATTTTTGCTTTATGTTTAATTTTAGTTACTTTAACGGAAAGTAAACATGGCAATTCTTTTTTTATTTAAATAACTTTAATATGGTAATGCCTTTAAATGTAAAAACAAAACGGGGGCTTCCCCGTTGTTTTCATTGTGAGTTAGTTTTGTTCAGGTGTGATTTCAGAACTTGGTCGAAATAATAAATACATTACTCAATTCTTTAATGTTTTCGCAGTCTGCTGTAGTTTTTTTTCGAAAGGCCAGTTATTTTACTGTTGTTTATCTTTATTCATAACAAAATATGAAGGAGAGAAAAATTGTTACAAAGCTAAGAGAAAGTGGCCAAAGTCTTCGTTCTATAGCAGAAATTATGAATTGGTCGCTATTTTTTGTACAAAATGCTTTAAAGCCTAAAAAGCTCGTCGAAACTCGCGGAAGACCCAAACAAACTTCAAAAACAACAGGTATCCGTATTCTAACACTTGCGAAGAAGGGCCCCTTCGTGTCTTCAAGAGCGATTTCAGTAGATATTGGAAGTGTAATTTCAAAGCGAACGGTTCGTCGTAGACTACAAGAAGCACATGTACCAGGACGGATAGCCAGAAGAGTTCCTTTGCTTAGACAAAAAAATGTAGAGGCTAGATAGGCGTTTGCAAGAAGTCATTTTAATTGGTCCAGAGGAGACGGCGGAAAAAAATGGCGAAATATTTGGTGGAGCTATAAAACAAAAGCTAATATATTTGGAAATGACTTTGTGCGGAATGTCTACGAGCTTTTAAAAAAAATATAGGGTGTACTTATTATTTTGACCATGTGTGTACCTGTAACTAACACGTGGTTGATGAAATTTTGTTGATATTTACAAGCTTACGCAATCTAAGCACGAGCGTAGTTGAAATTGACGATGAAATAGGAATGGAAGTCATTCCAAAGAATAGTCTTTTCATAGATTTCGCAAATCCTATATGAGCATATTTTCCGTCTATTGGGAAGCTCTTTTTAATTATACCAAAGCGACCAATAAAATTAAGGCATTATAACCAGCAGTCGTTGTAAGATAGTTTTCACTTAAATAAATGATATTTTTTTACTGGGAGAACTATTTCGTAATAACCAACAATCAATAGTTTTGAACATACTCGTATGCCGATTATATTAAAACAGTTAAAAAAATTCCAAGTAATTGTTTAAAACGTATGTTTATTGTCGTGGAAGAAAAAAAAACCTTCATAAAAGGCACTTTTTTTATAGAGAGGTATCTTGAAAGATACTTTTCTTATAAAAAAAGTATCATGAAAGACATTTTTCTTATAGAAAAGTATCATGAAAGACACTTTTCTTATAGAAAAGTATCATGGAAGGTGCTTTTCCTAAAAAAAAAATGTATCATGAAATGCACTTTTCTTATAGAAAAGTATCATGAAAGACACTTTTCTTATTAAAAGGCACCATGAAAGACACTTTTCTTGTAAAAAAGTATCACTTTTCTTTCAGAAAAGTTTTATGAAGACACTTTTCTTATAAAAAAAAGTATCATGAAAGGCACTCTTCTTATAGAAAAGTATCATGAAGTATCATGAAAGACACTTGTCTTATAGAAAAGTATCATGAAAGACACTTTTCTTATTAAAAGGCACCATGAAAGACACTTTTCTTATAGAAAAGTATCATGAAAGACGCTGTTCTTATAAAAAAGTATAATGAAAGATACTTTTCTTATAGAAAAGTATCATGAAATACACTCTTATTATAGAAATGTATCATGAAAGACATTCTCTATTCTTATTCTTCTATTCTTTTTATAAAAAAATTTCATGAAAGACACACTCTCTTATAGAAAAGTGTCATTAAAAACACTTCTTCTATAGAAAAATGTCATGAAAGACACTTTTCTTATAGAAAAGTATAATGAAATACATTCTTCTTATAGAAAAATGTCATGAAAGGCGCTTTTCTTACAGACAAGTATCAAGAAATATACTTTTCGTATAGAAAAGTGAAAGATATGAAAAAAGTGTCACGAAATACACTTTCCTTATAGAAAAGTTTCATGAAAACACGTTTCTTATAAAGGAGTGTCACGAAATACATTTATCATGAAATACACTTTTCTTAGAGAAAAGTATCATGAAGGACACTTTCTTGTAGAAAAGTGTCATTAAAAATACTTCTTCTATAGAAAAATATCATTGAAGGCACTTCTTCTCTAGAAAATTAACACTGAAGACACTTCTTCAATATGAAAATGTATCATTAAAGACGCTATGATTATAGAAAAACGTCATGAAAGATACTGTTCTTAAAGACAAAGTTTCATGGAAGACACTTTTATTATAGAAGTGACAAAAAACACTTTCCTTAAAGAAAAGTGTCACTAAAAATACTACTTCTATTGGAAAATATCATTGAAGACACTTCTTCTGTAGAATAGTATCAATGAAGACTGTTTTTCAATATGAAAACGTATCATCTTTCGTACAGAGAGTTGTCATGAAAGGCACTCATCGTAAAAAAGTATGACATATTTAAAAAAGTTTTTCGTTTAGAAGAGTGCACTTTTAATCTAACAAAAAAAAAAAAAAAAGAATCACGAAAGAAGCTTTTCATAGAGAAAATTCATATAGAAGAATCATATAGATAAAGATCGAGGAAGACCTTTGCTATTAAACTTATAATACTTTCAAATATATTGTTCACGGTTCTCCGGATTTCCGCTAAATATTCCACAGTAATGGTCCATCCTTTCGATGTTTTAAAAAATTAATAATTTATAATAGTTAAAGAACCTATTTCATATTTTAAATATTACCACTTTGACATAATTTTGTTTGCTTTTATCATAACAATTTCGAGAAAACAGTAAATTTTGTAAATAAAATAACATGAAATACAATAAAAAGTTGTAATTAACTGGTTGCTAGTATAGTTATTTTAAGTTGTTGGAAATCAACTATGGATTTCTTTAACTAAACAACTACGAAATTTTTTCGATATATGATTGTTTGATAATAATTTTATTATACGATAAGAATGGCGGATATTGAATGAATGAAAATTCACATCAGCGATATTTTGTTGGAAATCAACTACGGATTTTTTCAACCAAATAAGTGCGATATTTTTTCGGTGTATGATTGTTTGATAACGATTTTATGACATCATTACTATTTCATGTATCAGCAACTTTTAAATACCAGGAAACGGGCACTACATACATGTATTTCTGAGAAAAATATCGATATTTGCATTACCAAAACATCAAAAAATATATACATATATATGTATATATCCATTAGGATATATCTTTGAAGCATACAACCATGATGGTCAAGTTGGCTGAGACGACATCTCTAATGGATTATCTCACCAATACTGAAACATCTCTAAAGGAAATGGCCAGGTTCAATCCCTACTTCAACAAAATGTTTTTTTTTTCAAATTCTTTGAATAATTGCCAAATAAATATATTTTTCACATTATTTGACCCACGATGGACACTAAGTAAGAATTAAAATTACTCTCTTTATCTCGTATGAATATTCCCTGACCTTTATCCTCTTAGGACTAACAATAACTAGAAATGTGTCCTTTACAGAATTCCTAAGCAACTCCATACTTCGGACCTTAGGCCAAGTATTTCCCGATAATGCCATCGGATATCCCTCTAAAGGCAACTAAGTGGGAGGTATTTCTAATTTGCGCTCACTGACCGTTATTCTCTTGGGAATAACATTAACTAGGAATTTGTCCCTTAAGAAATTCCCAAGCAACTCAGAACATCCAATTTTAGGCCAAGTATCTCCTGGTAATGTCATCGGATGTCTCTCCAAAGGCAACTAAGTGGGAGGTATTTCTAATTTGGGCTCACTGACCGTTGTTCTCCTGGGAATAACATTAACTAGGAATTTGTCCCTTAAGGAATTCCCAAGCAACTCAGAACATCCAATTTTAGGCCAAGTATCTCTTGGTAATGTCATCAGATGTCTCTCTAAAGGCAACTAACTAACTAACTGACTGACTGTTATTCTCCTGGGAGCAACAATAACTATTATGGAAATGCGTCCTTTACAAAATTCCCAAGGAATTCAAAACTTACGATCTTAGACCAAGTATTTCCTG
This sequence comes from Philornis downsi, assembly GCA_019455685.1. Lineage (NCBI taxonomy): Eukaryota > Metazoa > Arthropoda > Insecta > Diptera > Muscidae > Philornis > Philornis downsi. The sequence continues at coordinate 8,513 of JAHXMU010016797.1, forward strand.
GCAACGGCATCGAATGTCCCTTTGGTGCCAACTAAATAAGAAGACGTTAAGTTGAGTAGCCTTAAGAACGTCATTCCACTGATGTCTCTTACGAAAATAGACAACATGTACACATACATACACCTATAGTTTGTCCATAGTACGTATCGATTGGCGGATGTTCTCTGTTCACAGAGAATAAATGATGGAAAGGGCAGTGACACATAAAACCGTGAATTCTTATGGACTGTTATATCACATGATCTAGGCAGCCAATCTACCAGATCGAAGCACGAAATTAACTATTCATATATTATAATTTTTTAGAAATGTGCGAGAACGGTCCAAAACTAGCCAACCTTGTACGTCAGGTGCCAGTACTATGAAAAAAATTATTCTGTTGAAAAGTGGTTACCTCATAAAATATACGTTTTAAGTTTCAAGATGCTTTGTTTAGGATTTTTATTTGAGCCCATTAAAAGTAAACGTGAATTTGTAAACATGGAAAAAAATTGGTCACCGTTTAGTTGTATAATTCAATATTTCTGTATGAAAGGTCACAGTCCAACCGATGTTAAACCGAGCTAGATTCTACTCCAGGGTAGTCTGCTCCTTCGTTCACGTTTGTAAAATATTAGGTACACACAATTTAAACGGGGCCGTACAAGCTTCCAATAATAACACCGTAGTGGTCGACCAATTGAGGTGCCCACGCCAGACACCGTTACGGAAATAAACTAAATGGTATTGGATAATCATCGGCTAAAGCTAGAAGCTGCGTGAGCTAGCTGAAATAATGGGCATTTTAAAAAGTCCTATACTTCGTATGCTGACCGAAGATTTGAAGACGAGAAATTTGTGTAAAAGATGGGTGCCGCACTTGCTTTCAATAGAGCAAAACAGCGTCGTGAAGATATTTCAGTAAAGTGTTTGACGGCGTTTCACCACAATAAAGTCGAATTTTTGCGTCGATTTATAACCATGGATGAGACATAGGTCCACCACTTCGAACTCGATGGAAAGCTACGGTCTTAGCAATGGACTGGAATGGGAGAATCGTGTCCAAAGAAGGCGAAGAGGTTCCATCGACAGGCAAAACAATGCCAATGACAATGTCAGTTTTTTTGGGATGCGCATGGGATTATTTTTGGCGATTATCTTCAGAAAGGAAAAACTATCAACTGCAAATATTTTGCTAATTTATTGCAGCGTTTAGGTATTGAAATTATGGAAAAAAGACCGTATTTGGGGAAAAAGAAAGTGTTGTTTCATCAAGACAATACTCCAGTTTACACATTCACTGTTACCATGTCCAAAATTAATGAGCAACCTTATTGACATACAAACGCCGTCAGAAACTTAACTTTTATGACAGTCTAGTGTTCGATAGCTGATATTATACAATAAAATTATCAGCTAAAAGGAAGATTCACGCATCTTATTCGTCAGATCTAGCTGCCTCGGACGATTTTCTATTTTCAAACTTTAAAAAAGGCCTCGATGGTAAAAGATTGGTGTAAAGAGAGTATAGAAGCTATCGCTGGAAAAAGTGTATTGAGCTAAAAGGAGATTATGGTAAATAATAAAGAAAATTCTTCCCAAGTTTTTTGTGACTTCATTGGTAGGCCGATTAGTTTTGAGGGCGCCCTCTTAGAGATGAGGCTTGAAAGTTGGATGTAAAGGTTGTTGCACGGAGTTACTCTCCTAGAGGAATGCGCAAAATGGGCAGCTAATAGGCAAGAAACACTTTTAAAAGTTGCTAATTCCGTAATTCTAATTATAGTAGAACTGAAAAAAATTTTGCTAATGCCGACTACTGATCCAAATCATGAATAGATTTCTGATATGATGGCTTAAGAACCACAAAGCTGCGATATCTGTAACAGAATATCATGGATTGCATTTTAAACATTATGGGGCATTAGTGCATTACCTATATATCATGGGTTCCAAAGAGCCAATCAAAATGTATGTATAAAATGTGGCGGTACTTATTAAGAGAAAAACCCTGTTCTATATATGATCGATTCTATATATATCGCCAACTAATCAAATATTTCCATTATGACAACAGCTTCTCTGAATACAAAGCAAATTTTAACAGATCGAAACACAAAATATGTCCAGTCTTTATAGGAATCCTTTAATCGTCACAAAGCCTTCATTAAACGTAGGATATAAATCAAGTCTTAGGCTTTAGATACGGCGATCACTTTAATACACTTATGAAGATTGTAATGAGGGAAAGTGTAGTGAACACAGTTGGCACCAAAACCCTGTTTAGTAATAAAACTCTTCCTCTCGTTTTAGCACCAGTTCCACCTGTCTTGCTGTAAGGTGCCGAAATTAGTGTAATGACGCAAGTCTTCTTGCTACGTCTCTGGTCATCGACAGAAAATATTCCGTAAAATATGTATATATGAATCCATTATTATTGTCAACGTGATACTCTACAGAGACGCGATAAACGATTTTTTCACCACTCACAATTCATCACACAATTTATCTTTTAAGCACCAAATGCGATAGTCGTGAATGAACAACTGATGTGAAGGTTTTACATAAGTCTTGCTGAAAAGCTTTACTCATGGTGCGCCACCACACACAGATGCCGTTTCTAATGACATGCTTTTTCTTGGTTATGTGTTCTTTCTTTCTCAGGTGACGGCCGGCACCCCTTTGGTGTACTCACACTAATCCCGGAGGATTAGTTAGACTACCAGAGATTGGAAGTAGGTCCCTTGGAAAACTTCCTCAGGTCCCGCCCCCGCACTCAGCCAAAGTACCTTTGTAGCCCACTTGGTATGAAGTGAGCTACCTCCCGGGTAGGAGTTGAGGTATCTAGGAGAACCTCGGATAGATATGAACAGTGTTTTCCAAGCTGGTGCCTTCCTTCACCAACGCTTGAGCAACGTACCAACACTGAAAACACTTGTTCGGGCAACCACAGCCAGCACGATGCTCCCACTAGGGGTCCTACACCATTGACCAGGAAGGAACAATGTTCCATGGGCTCCTGGTCACCCGTGCTACCAGAAGAGAAGAACCCTCTGGTCTGGGTTTCGCAGACAAGCTACTCCAGTTTTGCTTTACCATACCTCGCATGGAACTGGTAATCCATAATAATACGGCATAGATTTTCAATGTCCGAGGAGAGAATATCAACACAGTAAACAGGAAGTATACCATGCTCCTATCATAGTTCATTAACCAGATCTCTCTGGTCATACAACTATATTTACGGAAAAGATAAATCTTCTGATACCTCCCGACGGCTTCTCTATGTCGCACCTGTTGCCAGGGTGTGTCTTGTTTAACTATGACTCTCCCCTTTACTTGGTTTTCGAAAAACGAGTTCCAAGATCAGTTTGATATCATATTATAGGTGAATCCCAAGACATAATCCACCTTTTCCTAGGGCGCCTGATACAAGGCCACACTACTTTGTTTTTGTTCGCAAGCATCATACCCTTTGCCTGCTTAATTACAGGATCAGGTAGAGAGGCCTGCGTTCTATGGGTAGCCGGTACAAAGCATCCTAGGAAACACCCACCTACCCAAAGTCGTGAATGAACATCAGCACTTTTTGTAAAGCCAGATTTATTCATAAAATAAAGCTCGAAAAATCGTAAACCAGGTTGAACCAGCCTTTATCAAGTAAGCCGACATAGCAAAAAGAATGGGAATGTAATCTATCAAATACACTGGTCTGCACATTTGGAAAAAAAATTGACTGCAGAAACAAAGCATGTTTTTTTAACTAATCTGGGTGCGAAATACTGTAAAATAGTCAATACTGACACTACAATTCCACAATTATTAATTTGACAGAATTCTATATAAAGGGTGTCCCAACAAGAATGCAAGCTTTAAATGACTGATGCAGCAATTGAATTGTTTCTCTGGCTGTATGACATGTGGCGCCATCTTGTTTAAACCACATGCCCTCCACATTCATTTCTTCAATTCTAGATACGAAAAAACTGGTTATCATTTCACGATACCGAACACCATTGACTTTTTGCGCTTGACATGCCTCATTTTCATAATAAAAGGTCCAATGATTCCTACACCCCAAAATCCACACCACACAGTGACACATTGAGGATGCATTTGCTTCTCGTGAATCACTCTAGGATTTTCCTCACCCCAAATGCGACAATTCTGTCCATTGACGAAGCCATCAAGATGGAAATGGGCCTCGTCACTGAAGATGATTTTATCGGCAAAATCAGCATTTTCATGTTGTCTCTCCAATACCTAATTAACGAACTCCCTTCGCTGTTCATGGTCAGCTGGCTTCAGTTCCTGAGTCAATTGAACTTTGTATGCATGAAGATACAAATCTTTCGTTAAAACTCGCTGCATAGTGGATTTGGAGACACCAATTTGCTGAGCTCGGTGTCGAATTGAGGTGGATGGAGTTTGAGCGACATCATCACGTACAGCTGCGACATTTTCGGTCGATCGACCTGGTCGAAGGCCTGGTCACTAACAGACCTAGTTTCGCAAATTTATCCATTAATCTCTTTACAGTTGGCTCTTTTGGAGCATTATTGTGACCCCAAATTGATCGCAATTTGCGAACTGTAGCCGCAAAACTTTCACCATTTTGGTAAAACAATTTCACAATGAGAATGCGTTGTTCATTCGTGTAGCGCTCCATTTCTACTAACCTCATACCTTCTACTAGCAAACAATAACATTTGTTCAAATGTCAAACAATGACACTTCGAATGGCGCCAAATTTAAATCTTGCGTTCTTGTTGGGACACCCTTTAGTTAAAACTTAGTACAAAAGTGACGATTTAAACATGGGAGCTTTTCGTGCATTACGGGGTGATTATGATTGTCATAATCTACCTACTGTGCCAGGAATCAGCCAAAGTACCTTTGTAGTCACTTGGTATGAAGTAAACTACCTCCCGGGTAGGAGTTGAGGTATCTAGGAAAACCTCGGATAGATATGAACAGTGTTTCCCAAGCTAATGCCTTCCTACACCAACGCTTGAGCAACGCAAAAGCACTGAAAACACTTGTTCGGGCAACCACAGCCAGCACGATGCTCCCATTAGGGGTCCAACACCATTGACCAGGAAGAAACAATGTTCCTTGGGCCCCTGGTCACCCGTGTTACCAGAAGAGAAGAACCCTCTGGTCTGGGTTTCGCAGACAAGCTACTCCAGTTTCGCTTTATCATACCTCGCATGGAACTGGTAATCCATAATACGGCATAGATTTTCAATGTCCGAGGGGAGAATATCAACACAGCAAAGCAAAGTACACCATGCTCCTATCATAGTTCATTAACCAGATCTCTCTGGTCATACAACTATATTTACGGAAAAGATAAATCTTCTGATACCTCCCGACGGCTTCTCTATGTCGCACCTGTTGCCAGGGTGTGTCTTGTTTAACTATGACTCTCCCCTTTACTTGGTTTTCGAAAAACGAGTTCCAAGATCAGTTTGATATCATATTATAGGTGAATCCCAAGACATAATCCACCTTTTCCTAGGGCGCCTGATACAAGGCCACACTACTTTGTTTTTGTTCGCAAGCATCATACCCTTTGCCTGCTTAAGTACAGGATCAGGTAGAGAGGCCTGCGTTTTAGGGGTAAGCGGTACAAAGCATCCTAGGAAACACCCGCCTATCCACAGATGGCGTATTTTGCATTTGAATTTGCACCTCCACCCATATAAAGTCTAACTCACGCAACAATTAATGACTGCATTCACAACGCCGTAGATACGCTGATTGGGTACTACAGCAACAGGATTTCAATGCTGATTTTCGAATAACATTTTCTTCAGCGATGAAGCTCACTTCTTCCTCGGTGGTTACATCAACAAGCAAAATTGTCGCATATGGTGCTCGGAGAACTCAGAAGTTATTGTAGAAAGGGGGCAAGTGGGGAAAAGTGACTATTTGCGCATTATAGTCTGGAGCTGTCATTGGGTCGTTTTTGTCGAAAATGACGCTGAAGGAACCGTTATCGTCATTTTAGAGCGCTATGGCCGCATGATAACCGACTTTTTTTGACCTGCAATTGAAGATTACGAATTGGACGATATGTGATTTTAACAAAGCGGTGCCACAAGCCACAAAACACGACCGATTTTGTCTTTATTGCAGAAGAAGTTTCCAGAAAGGGAAATTTCGTGTTTTGGTGACGTCAATTGGCCACCAAGATCATGCGATTTGACGCCGTTAGACTTTTTTTGAGAGGCTACGTCAAAGACCGTATTTGCGCGGATAATCTCCAAACGTTGGAGTATTTGAAAACCAAAATTCGTCAAGTTATCGCCGAGATACCGCCCGAAATGTGGAAAAAAGTGATCGAGAGCTATCTTAAAATAATCCTCTGCTGCAACCAATCCAAAGGCGGTTATTTAAATGACACTGTATTTCGTACATAATGGCAAGGTCCAAGCCAAGTCCAATGAAATAAAAGTTTCATCGAAATTATAGCTTTATGTGTGTTTTATTTACGTTACTTTTGACACCGAAATATGGATAACCTGTTAGTTTCAATCATTTTTTGTAAACGATTTGCTCACCTTAATCGTGAACCGCTTTGGGTAAAAGATTGATTTAACGAAACCCTACTCAGAAGCAAACATACTACGTGCTTCCAACTGCCCATAGTGTTTAAGTAATCTGAAAACATTTTGCTGGAAAATATTTCATCCATTCTTCTATGAATGGGGCCATAGTAAATTAATTTGGATGAACCGCTTGAGCGGTAGTCGTGGGCAGGTTAAGTTCGATATGGGAAAGAATTGCTTTTACAAGGAATACTTTGACTTTCATTCCTTTCGTCTAAGGATGGGGGCACCGCAAGTTAGTTTGGATGAACCGATGTCGTGGATGAGCGGTAGTCGTGGGCGGGTTAAGTTCGTTATGGGGAAAAATTGGACTAGTAGCGAAAAAATTTCTATACAATGGCTTAACTTAAAAAATCAATTTTCAAAATATTGTTAACAATTTTATCATTTATTGTCTTTCAAAAAACAAAGACAGGTTAGAGAAAGTATCATCCTAACTGATGTATTTTTCAACGGTGACTAACAAATCACTTTTGCAAGTCCAAATGGACTAAGTCGGTTTATTGTATATGAGAAGAAGGCGCATTTTCCAAGTATGCAGAAGGAACATTTATGCAGGACCTGAAAGCAGGAAATATGCGTTTTCCAGCATTTATGCAACAATTTTGAAATTTATTCATGAATCACAGCGGTCGAAATCTGTTCATTAAGAAAAAAATTACTCATTAAATATATGGATAGAGACACCATAAACCTTTAACTATATAATTGTTTATTAAACGCAATATATGAATACGGAAAAGAAGTATCCAAATTTTTTTGAAATGTAAAAATGTTTCCTGTGAAATAGGATGCGAGAGCCATTCCCTTATCGGAGTTCATATGATGCGATGGAATATTTTTATATTGCTAGGAGGTTTCATGTATACGAAAAAATTATATTAGAATGCAAATTTGGTAAAGAAAATACAAATTAGCTAAAACATTGCATGTTCAGCTTGGAGAATAAATTCTCGGAACTGTCAAACCTTACTTTTTAACCTCACTTAGTATACAGGGTTGCCCATATTCGACGGACCTATCTGGCAACGCCATAACT
>JAHXMU010016798.1:0-20166 GCA_019455685.1 Philornis downsi
TAGATTTATTTTAACCATACCTTATGTATTTATTTTTTAATCTATTTTTTAAATATGCGCGTTCTATTGCGCCACCCTGTATTAGGCAGTTCCAAGTCTTAGGAAGTTTCATAAGGACAGACAGACATCGCTTGATCTTCTCGAAATGTCATAAATGCATAGGAAAGGGTATACCAATTATCTTCTAATTAGGAGTTGCAAAAGAAAACCTGAATTTTGTAAAATTGGAAAGAATGCGCCGATCAGCGTTACTTCTCCTACGCCTTAAACAATCCCTAAAACGAATCCAAAAAATCTCTTTTCCTTTTTTGCTTCAATAAGTGTTTGAAAAAAAGTATTTTATGTAATGGAGAACGATAAATAAGTTTATTTGGGGCTTAAATAAAATAAAAACATACAAAAAAAAAAATTAAACACAAAACTGTGTTCTAATTAATGCATGCTCAAAACTATTTTCGTAAAATTTGTAATAAAAATTTTTATCCCTTTTTTATCCATTCATTTTTATTTTTTCCCATTTTTTATTTATTGTATCTTCAAAATTAATTGAACTAACAATAAGTTTTCGTTTCTTAAAGTAATAACTAATAATTAATTAAGTTCAACCATAGCTGGACCAAAAGTTATGTTCTTCTGTTACTGCTGTTATCTGCATTCATTCTTCTAGTATTCGGCTGAGAGAAATCGTATCCCTTCTTCTTAATCGCATGTATCCTCTGTCATTTAATATGTTGCGGGCTAATAGATTTGGATGATATTCCAGCTTCCTTAAATACGCTGTTAAATACTTCGTGATCTCAGTTTTCACCAATGGCACCTGTAAATCTTTGTGGATGTTCGAGTTCTTAATATACCAGGGGACGGTTGTGATCATTCGTAAGATTTTATTTTGGCGCCTTTGTATTCTTTCTATATTTGAAGCTGAGGTGGGGGTCCCATAACTGCATGCAATTGCAACATATTGAATTTAAAATCGAGTTGTAGAGTAAGAACTTGCAATCTAACTTAAGATTAGAATTTCTATGTATAAGCCAGTTTAGTTGAGGTATTTTCAATTTTATTTGCGTTAATTTTGCATCTATATGACATTTCCATGTGAGACGCCGATCAAGATGTACGAGTATACCAAGATATTTAACCACGGGATGGTGATTTATTGTTTGGTTGTTGATTGGAATAGTGGAACAAGTTTCTCTGCGCAATGTGAATGTTATATGTGTACATTTCTGTTCATATAATAAGGGTTATTCTCCATTGTCTTGGCCAATTTTCCAAGTTATGATTGTGATTCTGCAAGTGTCGGGATGCTTCCTGAGGGTTTTCATGAGAACTAAGAAAAGCTGTGTCGTCAGCAAATGTTGAAGGTATGAATATGATCATTAGTTGGCATGTCTGATGTATAAATTAAATATAAAGTAAGTCCCAAAATGCCGGCTTGAGGAACTTCGGCTTCAATTGCCTGGGGTGAACTTAAGAAATTAACTTCTTTAAGAATAAACTTTCGGCCAATTAAAAAGTCTTCCAATAGTTTATGTGTGTTTACAGGCAAATTTTGTCTCAATTTACGAATTAAGCCTTCATGCTATACTTTATCAAAGGCTTGGGAAATGTCAATGAAAAGAGTAGAACAATATTTCTTTTTCTCAAAAGCCTTTTTAACGACATTTACATACTAGTTTGTATGTTTGTTCGATTGTATTATGTTTTTCTCTGAATCCAATTTGATGATTTGATATACGAGGTGTGATCAAAAATAACCGTTATTTTTAATTTTTTTCAAGAAATATTTATTTATTCATCAATTTATATTTTATTTCCTTGTGCCAGCGTTTTTTTTCAATCCTAGAAGCACTTCTAAAACGCACTTTTTGGTATCGCCAACAGCTCATGTTTCGATTTTTCTTTTATCTCCTCAATCGTAGCAAAACTCTTTCCTTTCATTGGTGTCTTCAGCTTTGGGAAGAGGAAAAAGTCAGCGGGGGCCAAGTCCGGTGAATAAGGTGGTTGAGGCATGCTTGCGGTTTTGTTTTTGGCCAAAAATTCACGCACAGGCATCGATGTGTGAGCTGGTGCGTTATCATGGTGCAACATCCATGATTGGTTTTTCCACAATTCTGTGCGTTTCTGACGAATTGCTTCGCGCAAACGGCGCATAACTTCAAGGAAGACCGTACGACCATTGCAATCGAAGAAAACAGTGAGCAAAACCTTCACATTTAACCGAACTTGACGTGCTTTTTCTGTCTTGGCTCTTCTGGATGTTTCCATTGGTATGATTGGGCTTTGGTTTCAATGTCATAGCTATACACCCATGATTCGTTACCAGTTATGACCTCTTTGAGGAAATCTGGATCGTCGTTGACGACGTTCAACAGCTTCTGAGCGATGTCCGTGAGAAGTTGATTTTGCTCAAAATTTAGCAATTTTGAAACAATCTTCGGTGCCGCACGTTTCATGCCTAAAAAATCAGTAAAAATTGATTGGCATGAACCGAACGATATAACGACATCATCAGCAACCTCTCTAATAGTGATTCGACGATTATCCAAAATCATTTTCTTCACTGCTTCTATGTATTTATCAGTTGTTGACGTGCTCGGGCGACCAGGACCAGCATCGTCATTGACATCTTCTCGGCCTTCCTTAAACCGGTTATACCACAATTTAACTTGTGTTCTGGTCATAGTAGACTCGTCCAATACCAATACCACAGTCAACATTTCAAATGTCTGCACATTTAATTTCATTTTTTACACAAAACTTAATACAGTTTCTTTGTTCGATCATTTTTTCGAATAGTAAAATATCGAAGAGCACACCAAAACACGGCTGATATTGTACATATAAAACAGACATGTGGACCAGCATAAAAAAATGCGAAAATCGAACATACGTAACTCAGGAAATTTGAAAAACCGGTTTCTTTTTTGATGACACCTCATACATCCATTCTCGTCTAGTCTTGGGTTTAATTTTGATATCAATAAGCTCTCAAAAAGTTTTGATATGTTCGATTGTAGACTAATTGGTCTATATGATTCTACATTTGTGTGATCTTTATCTGACTTAGGTATCATTGTGACTAGTGAGATCTTCCATTCTGGAGGATGGTATTGAAGTCGCAAAATAGCATTGAAAATACATACAAATAATTAACCTTACTGCTGTACGGGGTAGCTCCAAAAGCATTTTGTTACTGATTTCATCAACGCCAGGGGCCTTTTTAGAGTTTAAATTATTTATGGCCTTTTCAATCTTCCGAATCTCAAATCTTAGGGGTGCAGCTGCATCAACAACGACAGGTGGCAAATCAATTATATCAGTCGATAGATTTGGGGTAAATACATTTTTTAAATGGTTAACAAATAGATTTCCTTTTTCAGTATCATTTCATGCTCAAACGCCGCACAGTGTGGTGGAGATCACAAATCTAACTGGACAAAATTAATAAATTGCGTAGGGTTCACTTCTCACTTATTTCTTAGACAAAAAATGAGTTCAAATTTATAAATTATTGTAAAAAATCAATTTTTTTTAGAAAAAACGTTTTTTTTTTAGTAAAATGACGCAAAAAGTAAATAGTTCACAATGTCAACAAAAAATATGTTTTTAAGATAAAAGATTGGTTTCTTAAATACATGTTCAGAGATTATTTATAGTTATATATATACTAATATTTACGTTGAATACAACTAATTAATCATATAATAAAATTATTAGGTGAGTTTTTATGTAAAGAGTCGGATGTAGTCATATTTAGTATTAAAATAATATTAATATCTTTAATAAATATTTAATAGTAATTGTTTTATTCACTTGTTTTTGCTTTATTACATTAATAATACAGATAAAGCACATAAATACATATAGAGATTTTAATTTAGTCAATTTCATATGCATCGTTAAAAGATTCTTCTTCCTCGAAAGCATCAACAGATAATAATGAAGGAACTTCTTTTGTTATCAAACTTCGAACTCGTAAGCAATGTGATGCAAACTTGCGATAAAAGGATCTGAAGAAATTAATAGCCGATAGAAAAGATCTGTATTTGTGTCTATTCTCAGTGTTTTTCTCGTAAACAACTCTCTAAATTTCCCCGTATCCTTATTTCTTCCTTCTTGAGCTTCTTCTGACAGCTGTCCTATAGGAAGCATGCAAGACCTTATAATATCTTTTCCATGAAAAAGGGTTTTATGGACGCTGACTGGCTTAATATACCGTGAGTATTCGTTTAAGTATAAATTTCGTGTGACAATAATAAAACTTTCAAAAGCATCTTCATCAATTAGCTTTAATAATTTCTCGATGGTCAGTTGAATCTAAAAGGTTTTGGATCTTTCTTTTTTTTCGAATTTTCACTACAGTCATCAAAGTTTTTCGGTTTTCTCTCAGTTTTTTTTACAACTTTTCGGTTGTACACTTTTAGGCAACATATACGGTTCATCAAGCCAAATTGAATTTGATGTTAAGAAACGGTCACGATGTCTTCCACTTTTCGGCTAGCTTAAAACAAATAATATTTATGTTTGCCTTAAGATTTCTTTTCACGTCTTCTGGTATGTCTTGAGGACCATATCTAACCATTATTAATGTCAATAAGTCGTCTTTGCCATGTATTTTGGGAGTTTTTATCCATTCTTCAAAAATGTCCTTTCTCGAAAAAGTCATACTGGAAAAGTGGAAAAAAATGTATGGCAGTCGCAAAAATGCGCAAGATGTTTTTGATTTACCTTAAAGCGAATACTTGAAAGATTAACCAAAATATAGATTTACACCGGAACCATCTGGAATAAAAAAATGTGACAATAAAGTCACCGTAGACTTGTTAATCACAGAACAAAGTCATACAAATAATACGCTTCTCTTTGAAATCTGAATGCACCTGTTGACAACAACTGACTTTAATCAGACTGACTAATCAGAGCTAAAAACAAGCAAACAAAAACTGAATTACAGTTACCTATTGTATTGAGACGCTCATTAAACGATCAGAAGGAATGTTGCCAGACATTTTTTTTTTAATTTTTTGTAGCAAGATTTGTGAATTACAACAGTGTGCCGCCCGATGTTACTTCTTTCATAATGACAAATTTCTTTTATAATGACGGAATTGCAAAATAAAGAATTTGTCAAATTTCAAATATTTCGTCGTCATTAAAGAAGCTTTTAAATTAATTATACTCTTTTCATTCTTCTAGGATATTGAATTTTTTTTAACACACTTCACCAAATGACTGGATAGCAAATTTCAATTAAAATCGGTTGAAAATTAGGTTTGAATTCCTAGTTTATTGTTAATATCTCCTCAAAAGTGTTCATACGTTTTAGGTTTTAAAGAACCCATGATAGATCTGAAAGCTTATGTGATCTTATTTCTATGCAACTTCAAACATATTTTAAAATTGCTTAACGTTTGCAAACAACCGAAATCCATAACAGGACAATGACTATTGAATAATTAGAAATTTGTTGAGAAATTGATGAATGAGGTAAAAATTAAAAAAAAAAAATAAATTACTCGAAAGATTCAATCGCTCCCTTTATCACTTTTTGCTCTAAAAATTCCTTAAAAAAGGATTTCTCCTTCGGATTGACAACACCGGTTCTGATATAGGCCATTTACAAGTCACGGCTATATTCAGCTGTTGTAAGGAATTTCATAAAGATTTGTGGCAGTTATTATGCCTACCACCCAGACAGAGAGATAACGCTCACTCCACTTAAATATTAATGAAACACATTTGGCCAAAATTCACTAAGTGGTTTAGATGCGTTCTCATGTGTTACACTTCTACCATAACAAAAGATATAGAAATGAAGATAATTTCAGTTGGAGGTATGTAAAGGGTGGCACATAAGTAACGTTAACGGCGACTATATTGAATGCGTTCTTGTGCATCATTTGGTTTTAAGTCGTGAACCAATTGCATCTTATATGGGAAAAGATGAAATATATGTAAAATTCTTTCTAAAGTCCGCCTAGACATCTCTAACTGCTGAGAACGTTGCCTGGTGGAAGTTTCGGGGTTTTCCTCAATACTTGCTTGCACTCGAGCAATGGTCACTACATTTTGAACTGCACGAGGTCTTCCAGCATGCGAAAGATCACAGATAGCCCCTTGTTGCCCAAAACGCTGAACCAATCGGTAAATTGTTGGAGCGCTAGGAGCATTTCGAACATGATCTGAATAATCGAATGCTGACTTCCAAAGTAAAATTGAACAACTTTGGTTCTTTGTTCTGTGCTGAGTCTTTCTATCATAAATTTCCTAAGTATTATTTAGTTAATTCTGTAAAGAGACGAAAAAAAGACTTAAATAAAAAATCAATTCGCTGATCAAATTTTAACGTTACTTAAGCACCTCCCTATATAAACATAGCAATCATTCGAAGTAGCGGCAATAGCTAATTGCAAATAAAAATAAACGAATTTTGTTTCGACTTTTAATTTGTTGGTTTTTTTTTGTTAATTTTAAGGAAGCAAATTGTAAATATTAATAGGCGTTTTTAAAATGATGTAGGAAAACTGGAGTTATGTCCCAAGCCTCTACGTTGGCTACTTACAAAAACATCACCTATGGATAGTCGATGTAACCAGTTTTTAGTAACTCATTTAGATTCCCGAAAAAATCGACTATTAGAATATTATCGCATAAAAATATACAGCACTATAAAGTACATGGTGGCATTTCTGTTTTTTTTTTTAATTTTCAATAAGTTCCTATGAATTCCAAATATTTTTGGTTTTGTCTTAAATGAGTGTCACTTAACTATTTATTAAAATGTGTTTAGGAAGTGAATCCACTATGTGTATAATTTAGTAGCTACTTCTTAGTTGGAAGCACTCCACAAAGTGGGCGAAAGAGTATCAAATAAATATTGCCATTAAACAGATATTGCGGGATAAAATTAAAGTGATTGTAGCAGTGTTTTTATAGCTCATTTCATTTAGTTAAGTCTATGGAACAAAATTTCCTTACAGACTAACAATGACAAAACAGTAATACGAGGTGTGTTACAAAAATAAGGGGAAATTTTAAAATTTCGCGGACTACGTACATTCAACTTTCGATTATTATTATTTTTTTTTTCTTTTTGTTGATACATTCGTCTCGAAGGTACGCTGATGGCTTTATACATATAGTGTATTTAGTTTGTTTGTGAGAGCCATAAATAAGACAAGTGTTTGCGTGTTGGGCTATTTTCTGCTTTCGAAAAAAGAGGATCAAAGAAGTTACATCAAATTTTATGTAAAAAATTTAAATAAGTTCTCAAAAACCCTTAAAATGTTGACAGTGGCATACGATGAGAGTACTCTGAGTCGAAAAAAATGTTTACAAGTTGTACAAGCTTTTGACAGAAAATTGAGAAGATGTGAATGACGACGCTCGCTCTGGACGCCCCAGCACATCAACAACCGATGAAAATGTTGTTGGTTTTCCTTGTCGACGAGCTGGCAAGACTAGGGACAACCTTGCAGACTCCAGCCGTGGGCATACCTCTAACCACTTGCAAGCTTCTATTGCGAGATGGAGCATATTTAGCAGCAAATGGTAGGCGGGCGTCTGTCCGTGATGTGGCTTCGCCTAGATCTGATGCGTTAACACACACTGCTGTCGCTATCAAGATCCGACGTCTCGTTGCTTGTACCCGTCATGACGGGACACTGTCTGATTGGAAGACATGCAGTGAGATTGAAGGTTGCGACTAGTGACTTCTGCAAGAGTTGTAGAGATGAAGAGAAGGAGGAGTCCATAGAACGTTTTCTCTGCAATTGCCCCGCCCTGACGAACAGGGGGGATCAACCCTGGACTTTAGGGCTTTATTTCTTTAGGGACCCGTAAGACCTGGATTTAATGGGGGAAACCTTGGTTTAATGGGGGAAACTAGGGACATCCTTATCTCTAGTTTTCGTGGTATCATAACAGACTATACCTATACAGTCTAAGTGAATCTGCCTATTAAGACTGCCACACTGACCTAACCTAACCTAAATTCTAAAATATTCTTACAAAGTATAGAGATAGTACACAAATATAAACTATTGATACGCATTATCACTAATGCTTCATATGACATACCATAAAGGCAGACACCGCGCACTCAGAGGATAAGAGCGGACCAGCAATTGTCTAAGGATTTTTTTCTATTTTCCGTTACGGTTTAGCGTTTCGTATCTTAAATGGTTTATGATATTTTCAAATGGACTTATACTCGTATGTAAGTTGTTCTTATCGTCATAAGTCGTAAAATGTAGCAAGCGATGCATTGTGGCATCAATACGATTCAATATGCAATACCTAAACAAACACTATAGGAAAAATCATGGCCCTTCTTATCTTATCAAACATGTTTAACTCTAAAGAGTTCCCATAAAATATAAGGCTAAGCTCACAGATTGGCTTATACATATTATATTGCATCAAATGTAATATTTTATATTTAGTTAACAATCTTTATCTTAATCTTAAAATTAGGCTGGAAATTAATATTTTTACCCGCTCGTAAAATAAAAATGCAGCCACACAGTCAAATACATTTTAGTATTTTAACCATAATCAGTTCATGTAGTCAATAATTATAACCATAAAATACTAATGATGCGTCTAAACCTTAAAAATGTGTTTTAGTAAAATCTCACATTCTGGTTTGGTGATAATTTATCTTCAAGATTTCATTAAAACTAACAGATAAAAAAAACTGTAGAAACCATATATCTTTGCTGATGACATTCAGTTCCTATTTAAAGGGGATTACCATTATTTCTGGACGTTCTTCTGGAGAAAATTAATTATGTGCTTTATAGGTTACGTGATAGGTTGTCGGAGAACAGACTTTGTGTCAATTTTTCTAAATCCAAAGCTATGCTTTATTCGAACCGAACTGAAGGGGATCTGCGAGTAGTGTATAATGGTTTTAATTTGCAGTTTGTGATTGACATGAAATACAGGGTGTCCGTCAGGAAGGTATACTACTTTTACCGCCATTTTGGTAAACATTAGTCTAAATATGAACTGGTAGTCGTGAAGTAGAGACGTGGTAAATTTATTATGGAAAAATATTCGATAAACCAACGTGTTTTAATCGTTAAAACATTTTATCAAAATCAATCATCGATTACTGTGACAATGAGAAAGTTACGTGAAATTTTTAAGAGAAACAACGTGCCGACAAGACGCACTATTTATCGTGTAGTAAATGATTTCGAAGAAAAAGGGTCTGTAGCTGATAGAGCCAAGCATGGACCACAACGTTCTACCAAATTGGCTGGAAACATTACTGCTGCTCAAGAAAATGTACAAAACAATCCATCAACCTCTTCAAAAAAACTATTTTGGCCACAATTTTGCACAAGGATTTGCATTTGTTTCCATTTAAGATGCAGTTGACATAAGAGCTTCTTCCACAAGACCATTTACGCCGCCGTACATATGCCAATAAGATGTTACAGCTCGCCCATGACAACTCCGATTTTCATGAAAAAATCTTAATGAGTGCGGATGCATATTTTCATTCGAATGGATATGTGAATAAACAGAATAGTCGGTTCTGGGAATAGAAAACGCTCAAATTATTCATCAGTCACCATTACATCCATTAAAAGTGACAGTCTGGTGTGCAATTTGGTCAGGAGGTATCATTGGACCTGACTTCTTTGAAACTGAAAACGGCGTAAGGTAACTGTCAATTGGGAGCGATATCGTGATATGATTGAAAACTTTTTAACGCCACAACTGCATGCTTTGGGCTTGATTAACATGTGGTATCAACAAGGCGGTGCCATATCGCATACAGCCAGGATTACAATGGAATTACTGCGAGACCTCTTTCCACAACAAGTTATTTCAAAAAATTGTGATGTTGATCCTCCACGGTTGCCTGATTTGACTGCTCCGGACTTCTTTTTGTAGGGAAAGCAAGGTTTATGCAAACCAATTTAAGCAACTCAAACAAAATATTCGTGATGAAATGAATGAAATTCCGAGTGAAATGTGTGGGAATGTAATGAAAAATGAGCTCGCATTTGTGAGGCTAACAGAAGCGGACATTTATCTGATATTGTCTTCCACACATAATTGCCGATATTAAATAAAACATTTATCAATATAAGATCCATTCTCTTTCATTTAATCAAAAATTGTAAACAAACAAAGTATTTGTTTGGGGGTCTTATTTGGTGACAAGCTGCGCTTTGAGAAGCACATTAATCACGTTGTTTAAAGTGTTAACTATACACAGAGACAATTATGCACAACTAATTTCCCGCTCCCGCTGTATGTGAAAAAGCAGTTGGTTCATGCTCTAGTTATGTCAAATATTATGTACTGCTTAGAGGTATACTCTGCTACTAGTCAAAAATATATGAAACTCCTTAAATTATCTTTGAACAGAGCTGTTTGCTACATCTTTTCCACTTAAGAGACGTGTGCATATAACACGTTTTGTGACTGCATTTCTGGGGCGTTCATTTCCTGCATTTATCGATGTACGATTGTTGTTATATTTTTACACAATATATTCTAACCAATGTCCGCATTTCCAATATGAAACTTTAAAATTTTGTCATTCCGTTCGTAGAAGGCCATTGTTTATGCACAAACTTTGCCATCTTAAAGCGCGATCTTTTAATGTAAGAATAGCTCGTAGTCAGCGTTGTCAGATTTGGCGACTTGTCGCCAAACGTGACGATTTCAAAACACTTTTGTCGACGAAAATTTCAGAATGGCGATTGGTGAGGAACTTGGCAGTTTTTTAAGAACTTGGCGATATTTTTGCCGATATCATCTTCTATGTTGCGTCGCACCCGGAATGAAGTTGATGTGAACCCACTTTAATATGTCAGTTTGCCATATCCTTTTGTGACATTTAAAAAAAAAAGTGATCTGTCAGCATTATTAAATGTGAAAGGATAAGACAGCCAAAAATATTTACAGCGAGTTGTATGATGAGAAAAACAAATTGTTGCAGTCTTTCATAAACCAAATTATAAATGAAATAACTCATTTAAATCTAGAGTTTCAATCTGACTACATGGATGCAGAAAGTATGCTTTGAAAACTTTACACCAACCATCTCTTGTTTTGCAAGAAAACTTTTTAAACCAAATATTTTTAGCTAATACAGAATATAGCGGTGAATTAATCAATAAATAGAAAACATGAATTAATACATAAAATTCATTTTTGAGCTTGGAAAATATTGATTTCGGTACAGAATTTCAAATCGAATTCTGTAGATCTGTTTTGAATGTTACAGAAATAAAGGCGTTAAAGGGAAGCTGTTTTCTCTATTTAAAAAGATTATTAAAAGAAATGCTTGACCGACTGCCAGAAAACATGTATATTTTCCAAGTTTATGGCAAAATTTTCAATTACAAAATTCTTCAGTCCCTTATCTCAAACTAATTTTTTTGGGATTCAAGACGTTTTAAAATGATTTATTAACCCTAATGTCCCTGTTGGAGTTTATGAAGCACAATGGGTCAAACTTCCTGTCATAAATTGTAAAGAATATTTCGGTAATGACGGTAATAACAATAAACTTACATGAAAAACTTACTTACTTCTGGCCTAAAGTGTACGACTACCATGATGCTGCCGGTAGTTTTCACTTTTAAGAATTGTCGGTCGCCGCTCTTAACATGTTGACTGTTCCCACAAGAAATGCCTGCGTCGAAAGGGTTTTCTCGACCATGAATTTTATTAAGACCAAATTAAGAAATAAAATGCAATACGAATTTCTTAATTCTTTACTGTTAATAATTTCGTATATGAATGTAAATAATATATGTTGTAATACATTTACCCCAACAGCAGATATGTTAAATAGATTTAATTCAAAACAAATGTATGTAATGATGAAAATTATCCAATAAATTGAGTGCATATATACCATCTTTAATAAAAGCCATATGTTACTTGCATATACATATGACATAGATATTGTTGGGCGAAAACTGCGAGATGTTACTGCAGCCTTCTCAGGCATCGAGAAGGAAGCAGCGAAAATGGGTCTGGTGGTAAACAAAGACAAAACAAAGTTATTGATTTCAACGAACAAAAGGTTTACTCGTTTGGGACGCTGTGTGAACATTCACAACTATAATTTTGAAGTGGTGGAAGAATTCATCTACCTCGATTCCGCTGTAAATAAAACGAATGATGTCGGCATGAAGATAAAGAAGAGAGTATTGCTTGCTAACAGATGTTACTATTGGCTAAGCAAGCGGTTCAATGATACAGCCCTCTCCCGATAAACAAAAATCCAACCAGACGTTAAATCTAACTGTCTTTTTATATGTCGTAGAATCTTGGATTATGACGCAAGCGGATGAATCAGTACTAGAAGTTTTCGAGAGAAAAATACTCCGAATACGAATACTCCCGTCATCGTTAAAGGAGAGTATCGGCGTCGCATGAACAATGAGCTGTATGGGCTATATGCCGACATCGACGTGGTCGAACGCATTAATATACAGCAATTGCGTTGGCTGGGTCACGTTGTGCGAATGGACCCAAATGCTCCGGCACGAAAAGTTTTCGACAACGAACTCGATGGACGGCGCAAAAGAGGGCGACCAAAACTCCGTTGGAAGGACCAGGTTTTTGGAATATTATTGAAGCTTGGTGTGACGAATTGGAGGAGAAGCGCAGAAGATCGAAGCGCTTGAAATTATTTTCTACGGGCGGCGTATAATAGATAAGGCTATCTATTCCAGCCGCCACATAAGAGATATCTGAAATAATATATAATTCCTGCATACAAAGTAAAGTTCACGTACTTAGTACATATTCCATCACAAAATCCCTTTTGACTCAAATATGTCTATGTTAGCCAACCCTGGTGACATATCATACACACATTTGCTGTGACATATCATAGACACATTTGCTGTGACATATCATAGGCACATTTACATAACATAAGAACAATTGCAGTGAAACAGCATACAACCTTTAACTAGTAATGCCCACTACAATGGAATCAGTGGTATTGTAACTCTGGATTGAGTGAAAACAGACCACACTGTTGTTTCAAATCGATTTTTCGACATTGAGTGGTTTTGTGTGGTCATAGGTTGATGTGGATGGCACACTCAAATTATTCGATTGTGATCAGAGTGGAGAGGTGAAAACTATTATTTTTTGTTTTTTGGTTTGAAAAAAGTGTAAACTTTAATCTAAATTTAGTAGTGGCGATCTAAACAGAGAAAAAAAAACAAATATTGGAGATCCCGTGTTTTTTTTTTTTTAATTTTCCTTTTGGGGAAATCACACCCTGCTGCCTCAGATTACACAAGATATTGGGACCTTCCACAAATACTCCACCAGAGGAGTTAATTCCACGGTCGAGATTATTGGCCTCCCTTGCGAATTAATTAACGCAAATTTAAAACCAAAAGCTATTTTGCGGGATTATTTTTAAAGGAGCATCCTCTCAATTATATCTTGGAAACACACAAACAGCACAAACTCATCTTATTAAGGAGCCTATGGAAGATTATCTGCATGCCTCGTTTCCAATACCACATGATCGGACAGAAAATGCTTCCATCTTAACTCAGTTTTGTTTTTAAGAAACCCACAATTTCTGCAACATCATCACCTTCTGAAATTACAAAAATGTTCATGTGTTCTTGCCTGCTAAACTTAATGACATCATTTTAATGAACGTTTTTGTTTTCATATTAATTACGTTCATATTTTGTCTTATTCCATAAATAATTAATTTAATTGTCTTTGAAGAAAAATAATTTTGGAAAAAAGAAAGAAATGTATATCTTACTTTTGTGTGAATTCTAATTTTGTTGTGTTAAATGTAATTAAATCTAACTTGCAAAATCAACAAAGAAATTCGGTCAATTTTCGGTGCAACTAAAAAAATTCGACCCGCAACTCAATCTATCTATCTATTTTTATTTCTAATGTTTTGGTTCGAATTTGAATATCATATCAGACTCGAATTTTTTTTTTATATGTCTTGCTTTTACAGTATCCATCAAATCTAAATATCCAACAAATTCATCGAACCTCGCAGAAAGGCCTTTCAGCAACGTTGGAGGTCATACTGAAAGTTCCGTAAGTTCCTTTTTATTTTGTATTCTGATACAAGTATTATGAAAGAATATTTATAAATATGTAATTTTTGCTTTAAACATTTTCTATTTGCTCCAAACAATTCTATTTGATTGCAATATTTATTGTTGATTTTGCTATGGTTGTTTTTTCTCATTTTCTTGAATTCAATTTTTGATTTATTTTTGGTACTGAAACCTTATATATACGAAAATTTTTTCTCTTTATCAAATAAATAAAGTTAATTATGAAGTAAATTGTCAGATGCAAAACTTCAGTATTGTAGGGAAGGAAAGCATGCTTGTGGGGGTTTTCAATAACATTAGGTTTTGGCCCTTGAAAAACCAAAGGATGGGAGGGTTAAGAGGCACAGAGCTAGAACACCTATGGGATTGCATGATCTAATGTATAGACATTTTTGTTTTAACTTTAATATTATTTTTGGGCTTAACCGCACGCGATATCTTTTATTATTGTAGGGAGGCAGGTTGCGCAAAGGAACAAGTTCCCCGCCAACGTAATGTTCATGACACTGGCCATATTCATCTTTGAAATTTTATTCGAAAATAAACGCTACATGTATCCCAGTAGGGATACAAATAACAATACTGAAATCGAAGCGGATGATTTCGAAGTTTTAGATTCGGTAATGGATTTATGTAATTGAATAATAGTACATTGGATGATCTCACTTTCTTATATTATCCCTGTATATTTAATATTTTAATTGAGTACACCGATCTCAAAATTCCAAATGCGAACATCAATTTCTCGTGTTAAAATGCAATCCATTGTCTTTTATCTTTTTGCTTTTAAGATCCTCAATGTTAATCTTAAACAGATATTTAATTATAAAAATATTTCACTTTGTTGTATGTATATTTTAATCTAAAATATGAATGTGAATTACTATGAACATATATGTATATTGATTTGTCATTAAAATTGTTATTAACACTTTTTTTGTTTTTAATGAATTATTTATTACAGTTTAATAAGATAACTAACATATTGCCAGATTGGCTTTATAGAGGCTAATAGGCAACTAAAGCCATTCATGTAATACTACCATAACAAATATTAACACTAAAATATTTAATAATAGGAGAGATAAAAATAACTATGTTAGAAGCATTTCCAAATTATCTATCAAATATTTTTTTAATTGGTCTTTAAAAGGTGATAAAAGTAAAGTTTCTTTCAATTATACTGGCAATTGATTATATTCAAATGGTCCAGCAAATGTAACACGTTGCTTGATCAACTCTAACCGACAAAACATAACATTTAAATACATTGATTGACTGGTTGATCTTTGGGTGTCCGATATATTTCTATGAAAGGATGTTGTAAAGACTCCAGTTCCATTTATTGATTTGTGGACATAGAGCAGAAGTTGTTGTTTGTGTAATCCCCTAACAGGTAAAACATTTGTGGCATAATCTTCATATAGGGTGGCGCATAAGCAACATTAAGATATAATCAGTGAAAGATTTGATCTAAGAAAAGTTATGGGAAATGCTTTGGAAAAGCACGTCAGGTAGAAGCAAACAATGGGCACCATTTGAAAGATATTACCTTAAAAACATAAAACGAACGCATTTCCAAACTATATTCTAAATTTTAATAAATTCCAACGTTAAATAAAAGCAGAAAGAAAAAAGTTATACATTGAATAAATCTTAACGTTACTTACGCGCCACCCTTTTAGACAGGTGGTGGACTTACATGCATACACGAAAGGAAGATACGTCAAATGAGAATGTGTCAGAGACTGTTATAGCATTAGCTTAAGCTATACATTTAATTTGTTCTTAAATTTGTACAAAATTCCAGATCCTGACGATATTTTGGATTTTAAGTCCATGATGTGTTTATCCCACGGCAGATTATAGTTAAGACATACTGCCAAATAACGCACGCTTTCTGATTCTTCTATCGCATTACCATCAACATGTACGATCATATTTGTGTCATTAATAGAAAGTGTTGGTCTAAATCTCACGATTTTAGTTTAGCTTGCATTCAAAACTAGTTTATTCACCCTTAGATACACACATAAAATCATGGCATCATATTCTATAGGGTGATTTTTTAATCGTAGTTTTTTTTAAAAATCGATAAATTGGTCTTTGCCATTTAATTTTTAAAGGTAATTTCATGTACACGACGACTAATTGACATTTCACGGTCATCATCGACACTGGTCGCTACGGCTGCATAATTTTCTTCGGCACGCTCTCTTCGCATGCGAGTGGATGGTTTTATGTCCAACAAAGTAAATTTGGTGCAAAATTTGAAGATAGCAGATAAAATAGGTCGTATCAAACGATGCACATTTGTCACAGAGCACGAATTTTGATAATAAATTTCAACGACTTGCAATCGTTGCTCGTTTGTTAGTCTTTGCATGATGAAACGGCAGAGTATGCTGTACATTTTTCATTTTGACAGATGACGTTTGGAGGTCATTACCAACCCGTGCTGACAACCAGAAAAACATAAATCTTAAAAAATCACCCTATATTGGTGTTTGTTGTACTAAAGCATGATTATAATTATGAAGTAAGCATATATCGTCTGCAAACATGTATAATTTGTCTTGAAAATCTAATTTTGACAAGTCATCAATATATAATTTAAATAATAATGGCCGTAGTACACTACCTTGCGAAACACCACTAATTACAACATGTTTATTGCTTTGGCTCTGTTCAACCTGCACAAAATGCTGTCCATTTTTTAAATAGTTCTGAAACAATCGCTGTCCAATCGCAATCCAAGTTTTCTTATCAATATATCATGATCAACTAGATCAAAAGCTTTTGACAAACCGTAAAACACACCGGAAACACCTCTGTATCCCGCGTCCAAACCACTACAAATACAATTTACAACATTAACAACTGCATCTTCAGTACCTGTACGCTTTCTAAACCCGTATTGCCTTCCAAAGACAATTTTATTTACATCGAGGTAAGCTGTGATTTGTTCAAATATCAGCTTCTCAAAAATCTTATCAATAACTGGCAATATTGAATTGAAATTGGTCGGAAGTAATCAGCCGTTCGGGCATTAGAAAACTTGGGAATAGGACATATTTTGTGCACCTTTAATACGTCAGGATAAGACGATTCTTCAATCATTTTATTATAAATATTTGTAAGAACTTTTGCAATCAATAATTTCCAAGTTACCAACATTTTAGATGAAATTCTATCATAGCCAGGGGACTTATTTAATTTCAAATAGTCCACAGCCCTCTACCTATATATTTGAAAATTATTCATTCCTTTAAGACCAAAAACTATTCTAACTGGTATTAAAGTTCTGAACATATTTTCGTCATCATCATTATAGCTTACTATTCTTCTTCGAACTCTCTGGACAATATCAGAGAAGTAATCATTAAGATGCGTTGCTATTTCATCGTCAGTTAATAAAACGTCTCCATTTGCCGTACACAAATTCATAGTATCCCGTTGGTTATTTCCCAATTGCTTATTAAGAAATTCCCATAGCTTTTATTATAGTTATTGAAATAATTATTAGCAATTCTAATATAGAACATACATATAAAAGATAAATAAATCAAAACAACAAATACTATTTGCGATGATACAATAAAAAAATCTATATTCTGTAACTAAAATGACATGACTTCCTGTTTTGGCTATATTTGACGTGTTTTGGCGATATTTGACAAGGTATTTGGCGGAAGCTAAAATAGAATCTAACAACACTGCTCGTAGCTATAATGTATTGCCAAATGAGCTTAGAAATGTAAAAGTATCGTAACAGACTTATCTGTCATATGCAGTTAACATAGGTGAATATTCCTTTACATCTTAATCCTGCATTTGTGAGCGACATTTGCTATTACTATTGGTTGATATTAAATATATGATTTTATGTAGTCAATTTTTATTTTATATAAATTTTTGCATTTACTTTGGAGTAGTATTTATCTTATTTTACGCATATTGTGATTTACTTCATAAAGGGTGATTTTTTAATCGCAGTTTTTTTTTTTAAATCGAATAAAACACTCAAATTTGCTTCATATATTAAAAATTTTTATTGGAATCGATAAATTGGTCTTTGCCATTTAATTTTGAAAGATAATTTCATGTAAATGTTGTCCGCGGCTCCGTCTCAAAATGTCCATTCGGAAGGTTCAGTTTTTCGTTACATTTCCTAGCATTTCGGTCTGTATTTCACGAATAACGCGTGTTATGTTATCCTGTAAGGCATCAATAATGTCCACGTAGACTAACGACTTGACAAACCCTACAAGAGGCGTTAAATCGCAAGATCTTGGAGGCCAACTCACAGGGCCAAATCTAGAGACAAGCTGCTCACCAAGTGCATCTTTCAACATATCCATTGTTTCAGGAGCAGTGTGACATTTTGCGCCATCCTGATGAAACCACATGTCAACTAAGTTCAACTCAGCCAATTGGGGCAAAAATAAAGTTCCTTGTGGTTGAGTAACACATGCCCAATCGCTGACAACGGCGACGAATTGACATTTCACGATCGTCATTAACATTGGTCGCTACGGCTGCAATATTTTTTTCGGTACGCATTCTATTCATGCTAGTCGATGGTTTTATGTCCAACAAAGTAAATTTGGTGCGAAATTTGGAGATAACAACACGAATTTTTGATTCAGCAGGTTGGTTATGACGACCACGAAAGCAAGGGATAGTTAAAAAAGGGATAGTTGCCACAAATACGACTAGAAATATATTTACTCTAAGGATTTACAAAATCATTTGAAATACTTTCATCGATTTTGAAGAGAACTTGTGTTAAAGTGTTGTTCTGTGATGTGCTGATTCAAATTTGATGAATCTTTCAGTTATCGTCGACATTTAGACAAACAAATCCAACGACACTAGTCTAATTCAAGCTTATTCGCCATTCAGAAACTCTTCTGAGAAAAATATGGATGCAGAATTATATATGTAAGGCCAGAGTCAACTTTAATAAAAATTGTAAAAATGTAACATTCAGTTTGTTCTTTTCCTTTATTAATTTTGCACTTTTCACAAAAACTTAGTAACCACCAATCATATTCTGTAAACTATGCGTTACTTAGAAGTTTTGTCACTTACGATATAGTTAAAATTTTGGTTATTATTAACTACGTATTT
This sequence comes from Philornis downsi, assembly GCA_019455685.1. Taxonomy (NCBI): domain Eukaryota; kingdom Metazoa; phylum Arthropoda; class Insecta; order Diptera; family Muscidae; genus Philornis; species Philornis downsi. The sequence continues at coordinate 19,236 of JAHXMU010016798.1, forward strand.
CTTTCGTTGCGTGATATTTTTTCGCCACCTTACTATTCGTCTGAAAAGCCCTGCATATTCATATATTCGATAAATATCGTTTACAATACTTTCTATTTGATCTGCTTTATAAGTTTGAAGGAATTTTGTTAGTTTCACCGCATAAAATTTGAGCACGAATTTTGATAATAAATTTCAACGATTTGCAATCGTTGCTCGTTTGTTACTCTTTCCATGATGAAATGGGAGAGTATACTGTACACTTTTCACTTTGACGGATGACGTTTGGACTCCGTTACCAATCAGTGCTGCCAAACTGAAAAACTTAATTCTTAAAAAATCACTTTATATAAGAAAAATTCACATCTCTGAAAACAAAATATTAAAACATTTGTAAAACTTTGGGTGGGTTTTCAGTACAAAACGACTTCATCAGATAAGCAATCAGAAGAATATTTGATTAATTCGCAACATCTTCTTTAACCAGCGAAAATCCTTATATAAAAAAAAATTATGCGCTAGGCTTTTAATACGGCTGTAAAGTTGTATTTAGATTCCCCTATTCCATATTTAAATGAAGGTTTTTGTCATCTTTTAATTCTCCAAATGTTTTAAGAATATGTTACCTTAAATATTAGCTATCTCACAGATGTAATTAAATTAAATAATTAATTAATTAAAATGCTTTAACATCTACAAAAAAAATAAAAACTTTTGCAATTTGGACTGACCTATATCATTCAATATTTAATGTTTTTCTCATTGTTTTTATTTCCCTTCATTTCGCCTATTTATTTTGAGCGTTATAATTTAATAGTTACTAGTTAATTCGATGTTATATTGTTTTTTTAATTGCAGTAGTATTTATTTATTTATTTTATTTTATGCATTTTTTGATTTACTTAATATTGGCCAAAAGGCTTTAAATTACAAGATTGTTAAATAAATGAAA
>JAHXMU010016799.1:0-12894 GCA_019455685.1 Philornis downsi
TTTTTTTTTAAAAAACATGGGTCCGTCGAATATGGGCAACCCTGTAGGTAATTTTTCGAAATCGCCCTCCAATTATCTTTATTGCCTCTAATAGAACTCAAGAAATATGTACCTAACCAGAGCTTTCTCAGAAAAAAAACCTTCCAGGCCCACTAATCTCGAATACCTTAGATGTAGACAACTTTTCGACATGGTTCTTCTATGATGACTATTTGCTGCCTAGCCTTCCAAGTATTGCTCGGTTAAGTCGAACATTAAGTTAAAATACGCAAATTTTCAGTACGTTATGTTATTTATAAATCGGCGTATTTGGCTCCAATATCCAAATATATCACTTTGTGCAATGAAACGGCTGTTTCATGTCTTTCATTACATTCGCACGCGAAACCCCACAGTGACCAATAACGCTCTGCTAACAAATGAAATACTTAGACTTCATAAAAAAAAAAAAAACACAAAACGAGAAAAATCGTTCATAGCTTAAGACGTTTGGGCATAGAATATTTTTCTAAAGAAATATAAATAGATATGTGAGCATTTAAGAGCTGAAGAAAAGCTAAAATAAAAATTCAGTTAATTGCAATTTAACATGCAAACTAATGCAAAGCAAAGAAGATCGATTCACAAAAGCATTGATTTTTTTCCAAAGAACAAATATTTACTTCCATTTCGACACATCTTTAGTAGCTATTATAGCCATTTGTTTAAAGTATTTAAGCGTATTTAATGATGTGTTATGTTTTTGGAATTCAATTTACGTATTTTTTTTTTTTTTTTGTTTCTCCTCATTTGTTATTTAATTTCTGTGAGGATGGCCAACTCATGTGGTTTTTTGCGTAATGTTTGAATGCACTTCCATCATTTTGTTCTAAAATTATTATCAACGACCACTGAACGCTGTCCATTCCACTAACCAACAGACCGTCAGCCACTCAGTCAGTCAGTCAGCCAGCTGTAAACCAACCATAAAAGCTAGCATATTAGCAGCGAAATATATGCAATTCATTAATTTGTTGTCTGCTCTTTTTTTCCTTCAAAAGATTTATCAGTATAATGAATGTTGTGGCGCATCGCGTATTCATTGACCGCTTATTGTAATGTTTCCCAGTCAAACCGCAGGTGGAACAGTGGAAAATCGCGTCTATTGAGGCGTGCATATATATATAGGGTGGCGCATAAGTAGCGCTAAGACTTGATCAGCGAATATATTTTTTGTTTAATTCTTTTTTTTCGTCTCTTTAAAGAAGTAACTAAATAATACAGGGTGGCGCAATAGAACGTGCATATTTAAAAAATAGATTAAAAAATAAATACAAAAAGTATGGTTAAAATAAATCTAAGGCATTGTAGAGTAATAAATGGAGTTTATTTTTTAAAAATAACATCATCTAAATGGTGACCCACGACGACGGCACTCCTCCAGCCGCAAACGAAAATTATTGAAAACTTTCTTCAGTAATACTGGTGTAATGGCTGCCATTTCACCAAGGATATTCTCCTTGAGCTGAACTATGTTTCTTGGATTATTAATGTAGACTTTGTGTTTGAGTCTGGACTACGTGGGGGCCATGGGATATCACCTCTTTTCGAAATCAGTCTGCCAGGGAACATTTGCTTCACCACCGCCATGGAGTCATTTGATGTGTGACAGGTAGCTCCATCTTGTTGGAACCAAGTTCTGGAATTCACTATTCTTGAACTTTCAATTTCTGAAACCAAAAATCCGTCCAACATCTCAACATAGCGTTCCGTATTAACCGTGACGTTTTGGCCCCTCGCATTTTCGAAGAAAATAGGGCCAATTATTCCTCTGCCAGAGATTGCTGCCCATACTGTCACTTTAGGACTATGCAATAGTTTCTGGTGTTTGATTTTGGGATTTTCACTGTTCCAGTAACGACAATTTTGATGGTTTACGAACCCATTCATAAGGAAATGAGCCTCGTCAGAGAAAAGGATATTGTCAAAATTGGAAAATCTATTAAGCATTTCATTAGCAAATGCGAGCCTTGCTATGAAGTCGGACTCTTCAATTCTTGTGTTAATTGCAGCTTATATGGATGCAGTTTAAGATCCAATGTTAAAATTCGTTGCAAACTTCGTCGCGATAATTGTAAGACAGACGATCTCTTGCGAGTCGGCATTTATGGATTTCCTCGTACTGACTCCATAATTCTCTCAACATTGTCTTCGGTCCTAGATGTTCTTGGGCGACCATTTGCTTGTGGTTTAAATGTTGAACCTTTCTCTTCAAAACGCTTTAACCATATTTTAATTAAATTAGCACTCGAAGCTTCACTAATTCGCCGTAGTCCATATTCAGCACAATATAGTCGCCTAGTAGCAATATATGAACGAGAGTTCTCGTAAAATACGTGCACGCAAAATGCACAACGCTTCCCATCGAAGCGATTCATAGCGACTAAAACTCCATGAGCCCGCCAACCCAACGATGTAGGCGCCCCCCGTCCGCGCCTTTTCTACCCCGCAAAAAAAGATGATGCAATATGCACGTTCTATTGCGCCACCCTGTACTTGGGAAATTTAAGATGGAAGGGCTCAGCATAGAACAAAGAACCAAAGTTGTTCAATTAAACTTTGAAAATCAGCATTCGATTATTCAGATCATATCAAAATTTCTTTCATATTCGAACTGCTCCTAGCGCTCCAACAGTTTACCGATTGGTTCAGCGTTTTGGGCAACAAGAGGCTGTCTGTGATCTTCCGCTTGCTGGAAGACCTCGTGCAGTTCGAAATGAAGTGGCCATTGCTCGAGTGCAAGCAAGTATTGAGGAAACCCCCGAAAATCCCACCAGGCGACGTTCTCAACAGTTAAAGATGTCTAGGCGGTCTTTGCAAAGACCTTTCCCATACATAAGATGCAATTGGTTTACAAGTTAAAACCAAATAATGCACAAGAATGTATTCAATATAGTCGCCGTTAACGTTACGTATGCGCCACCCTTTATATTTGACGATTAGAACATAGTTTTGAAAAGACATAACATGAAAAGGTGACGAAGTGATGTGAGCTTATATGAGGTAAACCTATTCAAGACATTTGAGATATAAAAATTTAAAGTCCTGCCGCCTCGTTTATTCTTTGTCCACTTAACGTACAGTACAATCTGCCTGATTTCAGTCTGTTCTCAGATAGAACAGAACACTGATGTGTTTTACCCATTAACATTTGGACAAATATTGGGCGACTGGAATGCAATTTTATAGAGGCATGAGGGCGACCTGACGTATAGATGGTGCTTATAGGCTAAAACAAATTATTTTAGTGAAAAATGGCAACCTTATACAACATATGTTTTAAGTTTCAAAGCGCCACATTGTTTAGTATTTTTAATAAACAAAAAGTAAGCGAACTCTGTGAATTTGTAAACATGGAAAAAATTGATCAATATTTCCATTTGAAAAAGGTCTCAGACCTACCAATATTAAAGCAGAGCTAGATTCTACTCTAAGGGAGTCTGCTCCTTCGTTTACGACTGTAAAAAATTGGGTAGCAGAGTCTAAACGTGGCCGTATGTGCTGCTAAGGCGAACGCCGTAGTAGTCGACCAATTGAGGTGTGCACGCCAGACACTGTTAAGCAAATCCACAAAATGGTATTAGATAATTATCGGCATAAGGTGCGTGAACTATATAAAATGATAGGCATTTCAAAAAGTGTCGTATATTGACAAAAGATTTGAAGAAGATAAAGCTGTGCGTTAGATGGGTGCCGCGCTTGCTTTAAGTAGAGCAAAAACAGCATCGTGATGATGTTTCGGTGGAATGTTTTACTACAATAAAGTCGAATTTTTGCGCCGATTTATAATCATGAATGAAACATGGGTCCATTATTTCACACGTGAGACAAAGTAACAGTCAAACCAGTGGACTAGAATGGGAGAATCGTGTCCGAAGAAAGCGAAGACGGTTCCATCTGCAGGCAAAGTCATGGCGTCTGTTTTTTGGAATGCGCCAAACATTTTTTTACGTAAATTCTATGGAACTTGATTTCCTTTGCTTTTTCTAAATTATTGTCAATAATTCTAAAAAAAATTAAATTTATTGTTAAATCACTCCTATAGTAATTCCAAGTTCTTCTTGAGTTTGTCTCAAATTGTGATAATAATTCCAATACCGCGTCTTCATACACTTTCGGCTTTCCGTATCGTTGACATCAAACTCTCGTTCTTTAACTGTTGAAACCGCTCACAACAACTTTTCGCATTTAAAGAAGCCTCGCCATATGTTTCTACAAGCAATCGATGCAATTCAACAGCATATTTCTTCAAATTAAAGAAGTAAATCAAAAGTTTCCTTATAACACATTTATTCGGCTCAAACCTCAACATTTTCGCTTATAAAAAAATGCAAGATGCTGATATCGGATCGTTAATATTTCACGGTTATGGTGTTGCCAGATGTCCAACCTCACAATATGACGTTTTACATCTGGCAATTTCAACCATAACCTACTAATGAGGACATATTTTGTAACATCGCGGAGACTTATTTATGCAATCTGCTGTGTGACAGAAAACTCCGAGCACTTCTGCCATTTAAAATTGTCAAACTTTACAACGCTAATCTCAGATTTAAAGTAAGAATATAGCTTCTTATATTTCTAGATGGTACTTTTTGTATTTTCATTTTGATTTTGTTTTCACTTTAAAGTAATTTCAAGCCACTGTTTCTTCATTCATTACATATGCAATGCATCGAAAATGTATTCTATGTACGAGTATTTTCCAAATAGGTTGGAAATGTGCTCTAATAAGGCGGCCACAAAGAGAGTGAGTGAGCGTGGCAAGGGGCAGTTTTGGTAAACGATTGCAAATAGCCACTGTCTATATTATGAGCGGTAAACACGGGTAATTACACGTCTATTTAGTGTCAAGTATCTGTATATGAATAACTTGAAACAAATTGAATTGACGGTGGACGTTTAAGCATACTAAGTTATAGATTGAAGTTTATTAAAGAGAATAATGGAGAGTTTATTAAAGAAAATGAAGAGAATAAATGAAAGTGAAATAAAGATGTTACACATTTTAAGAAATATTGCGAAAAGAGTGCCGTAATAATATCCTGAAATATCGAATGTAATCATCGCAATCGCATGCATCGCCAGTGTGTTGTTCATATTAAACTTACACATACATATTACGTGTCATATAAAAGTAGATGATTCACAAAGCCATCTATAGTATATTAGTTGTACTAATTTAGCATACAGGGTATTGAGAAAAATGCATATATTGCAATAATTTAATAATAAAATGCGCTGCATTGAACATTTCAAAGAGCGAGTGAATATGGCAAAAGGTATTTTTGGTAAGCGGGTAATTATAATACACATCTATTTAGTGTCAGGTATTTGCGTATGGATAACTAAAACAAATTGGGTTGAATACGGATATTTCAGTGTACCGAGGTGTATATAGAAGTTTATTAAAGCAAAAAAAGGGTTGCGGATAACAAAATGAAAGTGAAGAATGGAATTTGTTATACATATATATGTTAAAAAATATTGCGAAAGGAGTGCCGTGATAACATTTTGAAATATAGAATGTCATCATCACAATCACATGAATTGCCAATGTGTTTATATTACGCCCACATATACATATACATATCCACGTTACGTGTTATATAAAATGAAATGATGCAGAAAGCCATCTATAGTATATTAGTTGTACTAACTAATCATACTGCATCGAAAATTTCAAAGAATATTCCGAGTAGTTGGAAAATGTGCTCTAATAAAGCGGCTATAAAGAGAGTGAGAAAACATGGCAAAGGGCATTTTTTAGTAAGCGGGTAATTACACGTTTACGAGTATACACGTCTATAATATATAGCACGAGTATATAGTAGTATAGTATAGTATCTGTGTATAGACAATTTGAAACAAACTGAGTTGAATAAGGACGTTTAAGCACAGCAAGTTATGGATTAGAGTTTGTTAAAGAGAATAAAGGAGAGTGCATGACAAAATGAAAGTGAAAGAATGATTTTTCTTATACATTTTAAGAAAATTATTGCATATATTGCAATAATTTAATAATACAATGAGCTGCATCCAAAAATTCCAAATAATCTTCCGATTAGGTGGGAAATATACACTAGTAAAGTAGCTACAAATAGGGCGAATGAATGTAACAAAAGATATTTTTGGTAAGCGGGTAATTACACATCTATTTGGTGTCAAGTATTTGGGTATGGATAACTAGAAACAAATTGAATTTTGTATGACTTTTATTCATTCCGAGTTGGGAGTTGCAGTTTAATAAAGGGAGAAAGCCTGCGGATAGCATAATAAAAGTGAAAGAAAGATTTTGTTATGCATTATAAGAAATATTGCGAAAGAAGTGCCGTAAAAATATCTTTAAATATTGAATGTAATCATTGCCATCGCATGCAGCGCCAGTGTCTTGTTTATAATAAACTTACACATACACACATCCACATTGTGTGCTGTATAAAAGTAGATGATTCACAAAGCCATCTATATTATATTAATTGTACTAATTTATCATACCGGGTATTGACAAAAATGCATACATCGCAATAACTTAACAATAAAATATCAAGTTATTTCTTGATTCTTGATTTCTTTTGATGACCAAGAAGAGAATTGCAATGCGAATACAAAGCTTATAATAATATTTTATTCTCGTTTTGTTTTATACAAGATTTTACACTGCACAATATATGAAACGCATTTTATTGGAATGTTTGTATATGTATTTGTTGGAATGTACGAGTATGTATAATATATTATATATATTTATGAGTGTGTGTGTGTGTGTGTATGAGTGTGTGTGTGTGTGTGTGCGTTTGTGTGTAAATATTGCTCCAGTAATAATAAAAAATCTGTATAATAAAAACTTTTTTCTTTTTTTTTTGTTAAATTCTCCTAAAGATAATGAGAATGTTGTAAAACTCATCTGATGCTGAAGATGGATGAATGAATGAATGTTTCACTTTGCACTAACTGATGGCGACGGATGTCTACAGCTTCTTTTTTGGGGAGGGTATTGAGAATTTTTTTTTGTTACAGCCTGGCAGCGATGGTGGGAAGTTGGGAATTTGCTGCTGGTGTCGTTATTTTTCTTTTCGGGAACTATAATGTATTTTGCCCATTATGCACACAGAGCAAGAAAACTACATTACCATCAATTTTCGACCATGTTTTGCTTCTTTTTCTTTTGGACCACAAACAACATCATCAGTAAGTAATGAGGAAAAAAAAGACGAAATATTTTCAGTTTATTTTTGCTTTTCATATAAATAAAATTACGCAGACTTTACAGACTGACAAAAGCGCATCATCCAGCAGCGCACCACATCATTGTCATCATTATAAAGCGAGCAACAGCAGCAGGCTTTGGCGTCAGTCATTGTAACAAAATCACCAACACTATCACCACCACCACCACCACCAACGCCAAGCAAGAGCAACAGCAGAGCTGCATCAACGGCCACAGAGATAATAACATACATTGCCTTGGGGTAGGTCGGTCGCTTTCGGTTCCGTGCTGCCTCGCTCACTGGCACATATGCATGAATGTATGTATGTGCGTGCACTGATGAATGTTCCGTTCCGGTATAAAAAGCACTGCTACTACTACTACACCAGCAACACCATCATTGCAATGAATGTCCATCATCATATGTGCAACAGAAAGGCATTAAATACTGTGCACAGTATATAGTATAGTGTCTGAGTATGAGTGCATCTTTCAGTTCTGTTTTTTTCTTCTTCTTACTTTTTGTGTTCAGAAATTGCTGTTATTACACACCAACACCAGCCAGAGCATTACTCACCAGCACCACCACAACTACCACCATCATGCCTCCATCGTCATCATATTGAAATGTGTGGACATAAAATATGCATATGCACATTTTATGGGAATTTATAGCTTCCAAAATTGTGCCGGGGAACTAACCACCCCAAGACTTTTTTTTTTGTTTTTTTTGTTGGCATCACACAGTGGAGATTTTGCAAACAAAATACTCACATATGAAAGGAAATCTCTTAAACTACCTGCAACTTAATAACCCAAATCAAATATTGCACTATTTGAAATATTTCAATATGTCAGTGTTTCAATATTGTAATATGTATAGGAAGTGTGAGTGAGTGATTGACCGTGGCGTGACGTGATTTGAAAGGTCTCAGTCCAACCAATATTAAAGCCCAGCTAGATTCTACTCTGAGGGAGTCTGCTCCTTGGTTTATGACTGTAAATTATTGGCTAGCAGAGTTTAAAAGAAGCCGTACGAGCTGCCAAGATGAACACCGTAGTGGTTGACCAATTGGGGTGTTCACGCCAAATATGGTTAAGAAAATCCCCAAAATGATATTGGATTAAAGGGGTACGTGAGGTAGCTGAAATGATAGGCATTTTAAAAAGCGCTGTACATCGTATATTGACCGAAGATTTAAAGATGAGACAGCTGTGCGCAAGATGGGTGCCGCGCTTGCTTTAAATAGAGCAAAAACAACGTCGTAAAGATATTTCAGTAGAGTGTTTGGCGATGTTTCACCGCAACAATGCCGAATTTTTGCGTCGATTTATAACCATGGATAAGACTTGGGTCCATCACTTCACACTAAAGATAAAGAAACAGTCAAAACAGTGGACTGAAATGGAAGAATCGTGTCCAAAGAAAGCGAAGACGGTTCCATATGTAGACATGGTCAGGTCACGGCGTCTGTTCTTTGGGATGCGTATAGGATTATTTTTATTGATTATTATTGCAGCGCTTAGGTGATGAAATTATGGGAAAAAGACAGCATTTGGCGAAAAATAAAGTGTTGTTTCATCAAGACAATACCCCAGTTCACACATCCATTACCAAAATTATTGAGTTTAAGTTCGAACTGCTTTATCACGCAACTTATTCGCTAGATTTAGCTCCCTCGGACTATGTTCTACTGCCAAATGCGAACAAATAGCTCGGTGATAAAAGATTTGCCAACTATGAAGAGGTAGAGGTTATGGTTGATGGCTGCTTTAAGAAGTTTGACAGTTCTTGCTATAAATAGATTATGAAGAGTGTCCCAACAAGAACGCAAAACTTTCACCATCTTGGTAAAACAAATTCACAATGAGAATGCGTTGTTCATTCGTGTAGCATTTTTACTAACTTCGTACCTTCTATAACAATTGTTCAAATGTCAAAAAATGACACTTCGAATGGCGCCAAATTTAAATCTTGCGTTCTTGTTGGGACACTCTTTAGAAGCTATTGATGTATCGCTGGAAAAAGTGTATCGATTTAATAGGAGATTACATTGAAAAATAAAGAACAAAATTCACAACTTTTTTGTGTCTTGTTTGTTAGGTCGGCCAGTTTTGGGACTGTCATCATGAATATCATTATTGTTTGAGTCACTTGGTTTTGTACAACGCAAAGTTTGATTTCAAGATGTTTTACTATATAGGGTTCTTGCTCATTGCGTTACATTTTCTGTACGGCATGAAACATTTAGAGTTTTACAGAGGGAAAGAAATGTTCACAAGTCATAGAAATATTTCAAAGAAGGCCGAAAACGAGTTGTGGCCAAAGATCGTCTCTCAATATCTAACGACGAAACTCACAAGTAGTCATCTTCCGGTATGGTGCGTTGCGATTCACATTAAATCTTTCAATCAACTGAGAACGCGAACGAGTCACATCCAACAAATCCGAAATTTAGTGCCCAAAATCCGTCGATTCACAGGTATAAACCTTTGTGATGATGCTACACGCGACTATCGTTTGGATGATCGCAGGTTCAACTTCTCATACAGCCACCTATCATTATTTGAACGACAGTCTCTTTGATGTGTATGACGAATAGTTCGAGTAGTCGAAAGTAATCGACATGTCTTCTAAATGCTTCTCAAATTGTGACGTTCGAAATCGTCGTTAAACTGTATTAGGTCCCATTGAGGGAGTCCAAAAAAAAGTATGCGAGTAAGAATGTGAGAAGCTCTCCCATGTCTCATTTATGAGATATAAAGAAATTTGGTTTGTTTTTAGGGAGTATGAATAAATTTCCATAATTTTTTGGTCAAAAATTTTTCATTTATTGTAAAAAACGCTAAATTATGTGTCATTCAAAATATTGGCTATCGTAAGCCGCTACTTTTTTCCATCTTTCTGGCAGCATAGGAATCGCAAGTCGATTGAAAGTTTCAGCTTTCGATGCTATTCGGAATCAATTTCACTTTTTGTTTTCTCTATACAGGATTTCAAAAGTAAGGCGAAATAGTCTTACTCCGTAGTTGGTAAATCATGGATTTAAAGACTATTTAGTTTTCCACATAAAACTATATTTCATTAGAATACTTGGACCTTGCCATTATGAAATACAATGTCATTCAAATGACCGCCTCTTGATTGGCTGCAAAACTGAATGTTTTTGAAGTAGTTTTCCACCATTTTTTCGCACAATAAAGCCAAAATCGCTCGGGTTGTGTGGTCGATTATAAAGACCATAATCACCCCGCAATGCACGAAAAATGCTCACGTTTCAATCATCACTTTTGTAGTAAGTTTTAACTATTTTTACTATTTCTGTTTTCTTCGGTTGTTAAACGATCCGTATTCGTAAGTGGCAAACCTTTCACTAAATAAATAACACTTCAGATAACAGGTATTTAACAGCTGACAGCCTTGCCAGACCGGCGGGTTTGAAACCAATTAACGAATAACTCTGAATGACGTGAAGTGTTGCTCAGACAGGCCAGGTGTCATCGAACAAATGATAATCGATAGGGGAAATGTCTAGCAAATACGTCGTTTGCTTAGGGGTAAAACTTCCCAATTAAAGGTTCCTACAAAAAATACGATAGGCGTCGATCATTATCATGAATGAATGAATGAAATAATTTTAACATGTTTTGAGTAGAAGTAGAAGTGGTTTTCCTTGAGAACTCAACTCAATCTCATTAAACTCCATCGTCACAAAAATTGATTAAATTCGATATAGTTCACAAGTTATAACAATTTTTCAAATCAAAGATGTTTGATAAGTTACGTAATGACTTAGATTATTGATATTAGTAAAAGAACACATTTTTTTGTTATTAATATTTATGTTCTTAAGACGCATATAGCCATCTAATCGCGGTTTCAAAATACCATATATTTTGAAAGTTATAAAAGTTTTCCATAACAGCGATTTTTTGAAAAACGTTTAATGACTCAAATTGGATTATTTCACTACCTCTGTAGAGACCCGTTTCGAAGCCGATAAAATAAATTTGAATGAAAAATTAATAGCATAAGTTTTACTGATGCATTCCCGGTAATTTAATAATGTCATGACCTCCTATTATGAGAATCGACACAGATAATGGAGCAATTGAGGAGGACCCAGCTCACCCGAAGTCATGACAGATGACGGCCTTCATGTGTTCCTTTCTCTCAAATAAAAATCGTTTCAATGTATCGATACTTTAACATTTCAATTTTATAAATGTTTATTTTTTCTAATGTTTCAATAAGCAAACGCGCATTTTCTGACATCTCACTGATTTGACCCACCGTACAGGATTAAATATTATAATTTGTATTCGATTTTTCACTTTATCGATACGTTTTCTTAAAGAATGTAATTTTATTGCTAGAGATTAAAGAAAAAACTTCTGCTTTTCTCATCACATTAATTTCGTTTTTTGTTTGGCTTTATTTGTGCGTCTTCATTTAGTTGTCATCGGGCGTCATTTTGGCGTCTTTCTATTTGAAGCATCATCACATTTAGTATTGGGATAAAAGTTATACTAAAAAGTTACATATCTAAATGATAAGAAAGTGATGACAGTATGGAAATATTGCGATAGCACTAAGGAGCACAACAGGATTAACAGGCGCTCTTCGAAATCAAACTATGCGGAATGCAGCGCGCGCTTTTATATTTCAACATCCGAAGTTTATTTGTAAACTTTTCAGTAAGCCAAATTTTTAAGAAATTCAAAGTTGAGGATATAACAAAATTGCTATTTTTAACTTTTATAAGTCTACAAGAACATATTTCAAATGTATCTGTAAGGAATGCGGCTCAATTCAAAATAAATTGAATCTGTGGAATTAAGCAGATGATTCCTTTGGTTTACAAGATGTCATGAAATAGAAATTCAAACATGAGCTATTACAGACCAATATTTTAATGCAAATGATACTACAGCTCTGTACTAAAAGTGTTCGTTGAAATTCATTTCTTAAACTATTGACTACTTTAACAGATTCATGACAACTTTTCAATCCGTAACCTAATTCATTTAATGTATATTATTAGATTTTAGCATTAGCACCAGTTTAGCGAAGAATTTTGGCCGAAAATATTCCCTTGCAATAGAACATTTGTGAATATCCGCTTCATTGTATCCTGTAAGCCAAAGTAGTCCAGGAATATTGATTAAAATTGAGAGGGCAAATGTTTCCGCACAAGTATTGTGTTTTTCAATACGAACTTAACAATTTTGTATTCTTCTATAACATTAGTCCTTCGAGCCGGATATGAATTAGCGACATATGGAGACATGTGCATGGCAAACACTGGAATCGATCAAGCTTCAAATTTGTTCATGATTTTTCAATGTCAAATCTTCAACCTAGATGTAAATTTTTGTTATAATAAAGTCCGAACGTTTGGAAATTATTAAAAATTACCACCCAAAATGTGAATGATCGTTACTTTAAGAGTGCTTAATTATTACTTCGTTTGTAATAAACGTCCCACCCCGGAGAGACTGTCTGTACTATTTTGGACAATTAGGAATGAGGTTATAGGGTTAAGTAACCAATTCTGAGTGTGATTACCAATACCTGCGATACATTTGGAATCGACTGATTAGCCTTATTATGATCTGAAGTATTCACGGTTAAAAGATTT
>JAHXMU010016800.1:0-10716 GCA_019455685.1 Philornis downsi
GAGACGTTCGACACAACTTGGCATCTCAAGAGGGTCGCTGCAGCGAATTTTGCATAGCATAAGAATGTTTCCATACAAAATTCAAATTGTCCAAGAATTGAAACCGACAGATTACCAGCAACGACTTGACTATGCAATTTATTTCCAGCAAAAAGCACAAGAGAATCCTAATTTTATTCATAACTTAGTTATGAGTGACGAAGCCCATTTCCAATTAAATGGGTTCGTTAACAAGCATAACTGTAGGATATGGGCTACGGAAAACCCGAGAGTACTTCATCAACGACAATTACACCCAGTTAAGTGTACTGTTTGGTGCGGTGTTTCTTCAGAAAGAATCATTGGCCCATATTTTTTTGAAAATGAACGAGGTTTTGCCATTTCCATCATTGCTGATCGATATCGGGCAATGTTGAAAAATTTTGTAAGGCCAGCCGTGGAAACCCATCCGCAAATATGGTTCCAACAGGATGGAGCCACAGCGCACACTGCGAGGGCCACAATGGCTCTTTTACGCGACATATTTGGTGAAGGAATAATTTCGCGTACAAGCAATTTTAATTGGCCTCCGCATTCCCCGGATTTAACCGCTCCAGACTTTTTCCTTTGGGGTTATTTAAAAAGGAAAGTTTATGTTAATAAGCCCAGGACTATTGACGAATTAAAATCCAATATTCGAGACGAAATTAACAACATAACACCGAAAATTTTGCGAAAGGTCATGGAAAATGTGTTGGAAAGAGCACATTTGTGGGAAGCAGAAAATAGCCACGACTTGCGGGATATCATTTTTAATAACAAATCTAAAAATATTCCCCATAAATTTACTGTATTTAAAAAAAATTAAAAAAATATGTCTTAAATAAAAAGTTATAAGCAATTCACACCACTTCGGTCATTTTGGGCCACCCTGTATATCAATGAAAACAACATGACGTACATTTCTTTCTGCAGCAGAATTATTGTCGTCGGTTTGAATGTTTCTGTATATAAAATACTATACAAACCATTCATTGCGGTTTGGAAACTTGTGAAACGATCGTAGTCAACTCAAAAAAAGGAAATAATATATGAACAAATAATTAAACCTTAAACAGTTAATATTCTTATTACCAAATTTAGTGTAAACACGGGAAAACACAACACAAAACTCTAGTGATAATAGCGGCTGTAACTTTCGTTAAGAAAAAAATGAAATAACTATGGCTATGACAAAAAATGATTTACTGTAAACCATTATGAGAACATATTTCTAAAGGTTTTTCAAACTGGCAAATCAAGGTGACTATATAAACTTCAATTCGACAGGAAAACTACCATCAGTTTCAAATCTGAAATACTTCATTGAACAGCAAAACGCACATCTTACTTTTCGTCACCTTATTAGGCTTAATGGCTATGGCTCTGGCAGCAAGTGATGAAGCCCCGTTTAACAAGAGTGCCGGAGGAAGCCATAAAGTGCTTAAAGACCGTGCTAACAAAATCATGGAGGCGCTTGGTTGGAAGCCAGGTAATGGCTACATGAGGAGGTATTTGAATGGAAAATAAAGTTTAAAAATAACAAAAATTAATTAAGGCTGATAAATAGATAAAGCTCGTGTCTGTAATTGTTAAAATATTATCATGAAATTTTGTTTGAGAAATTCGTCTTGGCACTTGTTGTAGTGGTACTAAAAAGCTTAATGTTGTCCAATATTATTTTCGGGCAATTATTTGTTTAGCTCTCCTCTGCAACAGATAAATATTTTTCATTGCTACGCAAAAGCAGCGGCAGCACAAGTGAGGTAATTACGATATTCCATAGATTGTCCAGCAAAAAACCACAACAATATCAGAATATCATCTTAAGAAGAACAAAGAATTTGTACTAGTTGTCGATATATCAGACTTTGCTCATCACTCACAATTGCCTATTCTATTTGATTTGATTGGACCATACACTGTGAGAGAAGACCAAAGAAAAACAAATCGATACATCTTTTCGTCGACAAATCTGCCTTCGCCAACCTTATGCAACAGAAATTTTATGGAACCACTGCTGAATTTGGTATTCCTACATATCTGATGCGTCTTTATAAAATCAAGAAATCAATTTATTTCGACGAACAACGAGCCAACTCGCTTGGGATCCTGTGTAAGCGCAGATGGCTAAAATTTTCTCATAGTGAATGTAGAAGCTGTTACCGTTAGCCGTTGTCCAACGCATCAAAACTCAGCTATATCAGTGACAAAATCATGTACGAGTATATGAATAAAAATTTTTCAGCACAAAAATTCGTCGAGAAGGCAATCGATGGCAGGCGGCAAAATCTCTATTAAAAACACCAGACAGTCGACTACCAAGTACTTGTGCAACAAATTGGAGGAGAGGCGAAGAAGACAGAAGAACTGAAAATAGTTTTTTGGTTTATAAGACAATTTTATAGATCAAATACATGATCAGAGCGAACGAAACACATTAATGATAAAATGTTGATATTTTTAATATAGTTGAATAATATTTTAGAGACTGCACCATGCTAAGTCTTCCAACGATAAAACTTCAAACAATACTGGAAAAAGTACTCCCAAATGAATCACCCATTATTAAATTTGTTTTATCTGCAACGTCAAACTAGCCCACTTTGAACAATTTGGTATGTAAATTATTTCACAATTAAAATCGTTGTTAGATTTCCGTCCGAAAAAAAAATTAAGACAACGTTTGGTATTCCTCTCATTGGGGATATAACAATTCTACTTTTACTTTTTCCCAAGAGTCAACAGGGAGGATGTAACGAACGAATCCTGATAAAGGGTGTCCCAAGAAGAACGCAGAATTTACATTTTAAATAAAACACAGATATTTAAAGCAAAATCGTGAAGCTTTATTATGTCGTAAATTAGACAGAGTGAGGTTATGTATGGAATAACACATCGGGCAGATGGCCGCCGTGGCTTTGCTGGTACACAAGCGATCTTTTAATGAAATTTTCAGTATCCGTTTTACATAAATGATGCGGTATTTCTTGAGTCGTCGTCGGTTTGTTCGCGTAAACCATCAACTTCAAAAAACCCCAAAGAAAAAAGTCTAATGGTGTTAAATCGCACAATCTGGGCGGACAATTCTGGTCTCAGAAACGCGAAATAATACGACTAGGAAATGACTGATGCGGCAATTGAATTGTTTCTCTGGCTGTATGACATGTGGCGCCGCCTTGTTGAAACCACATGCCCTCTACATTCATTTCTTCAATTCTAGGCACGAAAAAACTGGTTATCATTTCACCATACCGAACATCATTGACTGTCTTGCGTTCTTGTTAGGACACCCTTTAGGTAAATTTCATTCATGAAGAAGCTCTCTAAAGAAGAAGAAGCTTTCTAAATTGCAAATTTTTGTATTTTTTCCTCATTTCATTTTATTTGCGTGGTCTACAACAAATTTGATATTTTCTAATTGAAATTTTACTTTGATTCCAAAAAAAAATTTATCAAACTTATCCGTATACCATACGATATGTCTGTCTAAACGTAGGATGATTTTTTAATGAGAGTGTCATGGCTCGATATCGCTCGGCGTTGACAGTAACGTTTCTCCTACTGTCGTCTTTGAAGAAAAATGGACGAATGAAGCTTCCAGCCCATAAACCACACCAGACTGCCGTTGTTTCGGGATGAATTGGTAATTCATGTATGCCAATGTGGCTGTTCATCATTCCAGATGCAACAATTTTGCTTGCTTACGTATCCGAATTGATAAATTTCAACGATATGCAATCGTTGCTCGTTTGTTAGTCTTTCCATGATGAAATGGCACTTTTCACTTTAACAGATGACGTTTGGACGCCATTACCAACCAGTGCTGTCAACCTGAAAAACTTAAATTTTAAAAAAATCACCCAACATGCTTTTCCAGGCATTTTTAGCTGATAAGTTTGAACGATAAGTTTGAGTAAATATTTTGTGATGCAGATAAGTCTGAGCAAACATTTTGTCTCACAGACTAGGCTGTCAGCCTTAAGTGCTTTCAAAATATATCAAAAATTCTAATTGTTGAAATTGTCAGGTTGTCCAAAACATGAACTAATAATTTAAAAATAGTTTGGTGAAAACTTTTCAAAATTCTCTCATACCGAAATGTGTTCATGGAGCGGCAAATCCCTCACAAATTGGAACCAACAACAGCCGAAGAAAGCTGATAACCCACTGAAAATATTGAAAATAGTGACAGAAAACCGTCACTTACTTGGAAAAGAGCGCATCAATGGCTGCACATCACATATTTTGGAAAACTTACGTCTTGACATGCAAAAATCTTTCGATCACAGTGTGGATAAAGCACTAAGCAATATGGTTGAAAAATTATTAAAGCCAGTAATGCCACAAATTCAAAATATAGCAATGGAAAGAGCAATAGATATCTTAAACTACTCTCTGGTAGTAAATAGTGCAAAACGTTATAAAAAATCCAACCGAGAATCATTCTCTCGATCATCGAAAAACAAAGAAATTATTGAAAATTGCACCTCGGGTCGATATAATCAATTTCCAGGTACAGTCGATGATGTACAGTCACCACAAGGAAATGTCTTCAAGATACCTCCAAAACGGCCACAACAAATTTATTGGGATATTAGCAAAATTGTACCAGGTACAAAATTCGTATTTGAGTCCGAAGCCAATCAAATTTTTGGCTTCATACGAAAACGTTTAGTGAATCTCCATCCACAACTTATACATTACGTCCTGGATGTCAAAGACTACCAATGGCTGAACGATAAAGGGCTTTTACCAGATCCTTACAAAAAGAAACGAATGTCTCTGGTGCTCTATGATCAAATACATGAATTGTTGAAAAATGAAAATAAGTACCAAACGTATTTGGGAAATATAAATTTACAGCAACTGAAAATCTTTACCTTACCCGAAACTATGCTAAAGAAGATACGTCATCATATAATTCATTTGCAAATCAAAACCAATGGTGTGATCACAATAGTGCCGCCATCAACATTTTCGGCTAATAATAATTTGAAGTCGATGCCAACTCTTCAGGTATCAGACTCTAAAGAAAAACAAAAGCTCTTGGATTGTATTCCTTTCGAGACCAATGAGTCGAATGATTTATTGAAGAAAACGGGATCGCTCAAATCACAGCTGTATATACAAAATGCTTTATCTAATGAATCAAAATTTTCTATACATAACTTTAAGTATCCGTCTATACATCACATACATAAAAGTGGATAAATCGCTCCATAGCTTTCATAGTGCTGTAATATTTTAAAAAGTAACAAAAATATTGGACAATTGCAAGTATCGAAATAAAAAATTTTCTAAAAATACAACTTTTAGGGTAGAATTTATAATTATTTTTTGAAATTTAAGAAATAATAGTAAATATGCTCCCTAAACCTTGAGCAGATTGTGAAGAATAATGCCCTTAAAAGATAACGCGACCGATATGATCTATAAGGTAATTTTTGTGACCGCGTTTTGTATTCCGAGACCATCTATTAGCTGCGCATCCAAATTTTCGTTGTTTTATTATAAAGATTTTTCATTATAAAAACATTTATTGAAAGTATTGCCCATGATTCGGTACTACTTTTTCCCATCTTTCTGGCAAAACTCGAATTCCGTCACTGTAAAACTGTTCATCTTTTGAGGCTATCGACGAATCAATCCATTCCTAAATGTCGTCATATGAGTGGAACTGCTGGTCAGCCAGCCCGTGTGCCATCGAATGGAATAAGTGATAATCGGACGGCACAGCGTTTCCAGGTAGGTTTTAACCACCTTGGTCACGTGGGGTCGAACGTTGTCATGCTGAAAAATCACGTTTTCGTGCCTCTCCGCATATTGTGGGCGTTTCTCGCGCAGAGCTCTGCTCTATCGCATTAATTGAAGTCGATACCGATCCCTAGTGATGGCTTCGCTTGGTTTCAGTTCGTAATAAATAACATCGACCTGGTACCATCGAATACAGAGCATAACCTTCGCAGCGTGAATATTTGGCCAAGACGACGACGTAAAAGCATGACCGGGCAGCCTCCATGCTTTTCTTTTCTTTGTATTGCTGTAATGAATCCATTTTTCATCACCCGTTACAATACGGTGAAGAAACCCCTTCCTTTTTTGTCGCTGGAGCTGTTCACAGGTGAAAAAACGACGCTCAACCTCCCTCGACTTCGACTCATACGGAACAAAATTTCCTTGCATTTTAATCATTCCCAGCACAAGCAATAGCTTGGAAATGACTTGGCAGGTAACTCCTAACACTGAAGCCTGCGTTTGATATGAAACCCCATCAAGCAATGCCGTCGATTCAGTGTTTTCGAATGTTTTTCGTCTTCCTTCACGCGAACGGTCTTCAACATCAAAATCACCGTCTTTACAGCTACAGAAACAATTTCGACACGTTATTTCACTTAAAGCAGCATCTCCGTAAACGTCTTGAGGGCTCTCGATGAGCTTCAGCCGTCGATTTCTTTGATTAAAAGAAGAAAATCAATACTTCCCGCATATGACGGGAACAAAATCATACATATGCATTCAACCAAAAGAATATGACGTCAAATGAAAGCCACTATTGTCCCGAGGCGGTATATTTACCATCTGCCTAAGCTTGGCTCATGACGCTTAGGTTATGGCAGAATCAACTAGCACTTACAGCTGGCGCCATCTATTGGCAAACAGCGGAAACTTAGTTCCACACCTAATATTTTGGTTGTATCCGACTAGGAACGTTAACAGTTTTACTCAAAATAATACAATATCATTCGTGACATTGGGTGTTATTGGGAGACGTCTATTCATATATATAGTAACTGAGTATTCCTTCCCCTCGTACAAGAAATCAAAGGTTAGTTCTATTTAGAAATGGATACATTTAATTGTGAACATACAGATTACATCTTGGTTAGATGAGCAGAACATAGTTCCGCGCAGCACAAATCTCCCCAATCACTCTTATCATAATGAACCTCAAATGCATTTATAATAATGAAGATCTGATAACTACTCAAAGGTCATTACGCAGAATTGCACATTAACAAACAAGGCCGTTCTCTTTAGTTTGATCCATAAATACCAAAAGCCAAGATCAAACTAGGGGGCAATGCCCACGAGACCTTAGAGAACCCAAAATATGGTTTCTTTAGACCGTATATTTTTACTCCATTGTAATCAATCACATTAAATATGTTTTGATTAGTACAAATGTGATATTTTTCCCACGACTTATTTTAAAAAAATACCCACTTTTAAAGAAATTTTAAATAGGGGAAATAGCGCGACAAACAAAATTCATCCATTGATTACAAGATCGTTTACAAGAAATTGTATTATATAGATACTGGAAAACCCCCAACCCAACCGAAATTTTTAAATATGGAAGCAGTTTTTAAAAATTGATAAAAAAAAAACAAGCATTTCATTGAAAAATATAGTTTAAGTCAGTAAATAATGTTTGATAAAAGTGTGCTTCTAACGCTTCGACTTATCTGAGAATGAATCGATACATTATGATACAAGTTCGCGAAATTTGAGCCCACAAGGACTGAATAAACCGATTGGGTACTTTTCGACTGTAATGTGTTGTAAAAAGAAATCCATTATTTTTGCAAGACAATAAAGGTTTTAATTAGTACAGTTAGAACGATCCGATTTAGGTCAAATATTCAAAAAATTTTCCTAAACCTGTTGCCATTTTCAAGGCAATCCCATTATGCCTCTCATAGAAACCCTCATTCCTATCGTTTAAAAACTGGAACCAATCGACAATTTCACAAGCTAATTTAGGCGAATTTCTCACCATAAAAATCATTCACCATACACAAGAAAAGAAGCAGGAACAAGCGGTAAGTGAGGTTAGAACCGCACTATAACACTGATTCATAATAATACCCCAACAAAATTCCTGGAGCTTTTGGTAAATTGTTATCTATTTTTGTGACCCAGCATTGTTCCGATGGAACATAACTCCTATCTTATTAGCCACAGCTGGCCACTTAAGGGGCACAAATCCGAATTAAGAGTTTGATCGTTCGGGAGTAGCTTAGAGTATATGATTGCTTGTCAATCCCCTACCGTACAGACAGCAAAACCTTTATAACTAATCCTGGCTTTACCGCCGTTTGCGCCCACTTACCACAATTTTAGCTTGATATTGCCATAAGTGATTCATGTTTCATCGCCATTCACGATCCGCCACAAAAATGGGTCAATTTTGTCACGATTCAGCAGCGATCTGCTGATGGGAACTCGATCCATGAGTTTTTTTGGCATTCACTCGAATCATACATACGTCGAGCGTTATTTCAGTGGTTCCAGATATTTTTTTTCTCCAATATTTGGTCCCTGGGCAATCGAAACTGTGCTTGCATAACGGTCGGGTTGTCGATTTTCATCATTCTGTTCGACAAAAGCAAAAATATTGCTTCATTGGCTGTTACATTATAAGGGCCTTAAATATTATTCAAATGTTCAGCCCCATGACATGTATTTTCGCTTTTATCGAAGAAGAATTGTAAAATATGGTGTATTTTGCCTTTGCTGGTGTCTGTCTTTGACTTGCGCTCGTATAATACTGAGTCAACCAATCACAAAACTGTGTTGATTTCATTTACAAAACAAGACATACAGTAATCTGCCATCTATTGGAAAAATAATGTATTTATTTTTGCTATACCATATCCAGAAACATTTTTGAGAGCTTGTTGACTTAGAAAGTTTAGAACATGCTGAGGACGTATATGTTTCGTCTTACGGTATATTGACACTTACCGTGACTACAGTTTCTATCTAAATGTTTTTCTGTATTACTCCCGATAATGGTAGCTACGAATCTTGTTCAATTACAGGAGCGAATCTAGTTTAGCCATGTTGTTGGTATTCCTGTTTTAATGTAAAAATGATCAAAAAAAAGCAAAAATATTGTGGAGTCACTCAAGACGAAAACTAAATAAGATTGTCCTGCAATATCTGGTCTTTACTGGACCAATTTGCTAAAATGTGATATATATTTTGGAAACGTTACCAAATAACTTATATAAAGTAAGTTCATGATCGACTTTGCCTCATATAACTGGTTGGTTTTGGGATCAAAAATAATCAATTGTAAAACTGGAACTTGTTCTTTGTCCACTATAAGGCCTTCTGCAATTCTTCTTCTTCTTAGGTGGCGACTGGAGTAGACATCCTTATCTATTATACGCCGCCCGTAGAAAATAATTCTAAGCTCTTCGATCTTCTGCGCTTCTCCTCCAATTCGTCACACCAAGTTTCGGTAGTATTTTAAAAGCCTGGTCCTTCCAACGGAGTTTTGGTCACCGCCCTCTTCTCCGCCGTCCATCGAGTTCATTGTTGAAAACTTTCCGTGCCGGAGGTGTATATTAATACGTTTGACCACGCCGATGCCGGCATATAGTTCATATAGCTCATTGTTCATGCGACGCCGATACTCTCCGTTAACGATGATGGGTCCATATATTTTCCGGAGTATTTTCCTCTCTAAAAATTCCAGTACTGATTCATCCGCTTGTGCAGAACCTAGGATTCTGCGTCATATAACAAGATAGGTAGAACCAATATCCGATACAGTCGGAGTTTAGTTTATCGAGAGAGGGATTTATCATTGAATCGCTTACTTACCCCATGATAACATCTGTTAGCATGCAATACTCTCCTTTTTATCTTCATGCTGACATTATTCGTTTTGTTTATAGCAGAACCGAGGTAGATGAATTCTTCCGCCACTTCAAAATTATAGTTGTCAACGTTCACACAGCGTGCAATTAGTTCTTTGTAATCGATAATTTTGCTGGGTATATGATGGTTGCAGAAAGAAACCAGTAATTACTGACGATGAGACGGTAAGTCGTAAACGACGCTGTGATTCGCAAGTACCACAATTGAGTTCAATAGGAATAAACTTGTTTATAAAAGAACTATGTCCAACTTCTGATGTACGAGTATAATCCTGTTATAGATTTTTTTAATTAAATAAGGAGTACCAATTACATGACTGATGTTAATATGGATACCAAACCGTTATACCAATCTTCTATGACCATTTTCACATATAATATAGGGTGATCTTTTAAAATTTAAGTTTTTCAGGTTGGCAGCACTGGTTGGTAATGGCGTCCAAACATCATCTGTCAAAGTGGAAAGTGTACAGTACACTCTGCCATTTCTTCATGGAATGACGAATGACCTACCAATACGTCTAATTTTTGCTGAATGAGCCTTACAAAAGCTAAATGAAAATTCGCTGTTTTATCGAAAAAATTGTGTTTAGCGATGAGGTTCATTTCTTGCTGAATAGCCACATGCCATACATGAATTACCAATGCACCCGGAAAAACGACAGTCTGGTGTGGTTTATGGGCTGGTGGCATCACCCGTCCATTTTTCTTCAAAAACGACCGTAGAAGAAACGTTAACTTTAACGGCGAACGATATCGAGCCATGATACGCGATTTGTTTTTTTTTTTGCCCCAATTGGCTGAGGTGAATTGGGTTAACATGTGGTTCCATCAGGAACCACACGGTGCAACATGCCACACTGCTCGCGAAACAATGGATATGTTGAAGGATGAATTTGGTGAGCAGCTTATCTCTCGATTTGGCCCTGTAAGTAGGCCCCAAGATCTTGCGGTTTAACGCCTCTTGATTATTTCTGGTGGGGTTATGTCAAGTCGTTAGTCTATGTAGACAGCCGAACACTAT
>JAHXMU010016801.1:0-11864 GCA_019455685.1 Philornis downsi
AAATTATGAGCAAGTAAACAAACAGCATCAGAAGGACACATCTAGGACGGTCTTGCGTGCTCGTGTACCTTTTTCTTGTTCTTCAGCAGCGTAATATCCCGCGAGTCCTGGGCATTCCCTGGAGCATGAGTGCCCCACAGTCGTATGGCCATTTGTATGTAAACGAAACTGATGACGCAAAACGGCACCAAATACTGGACAAACACCAGCGTATAGCGATATGTCTGCAGTTGATTCTCGGATAGATTAACATTCATGCAAAACGGTCTAGTCACATTATAGATGACATCGTCTTCTGAAACGTGTGAAAGAACTTAAAATAGAAATCATTTTCAGTATTTGTTAAGGATTTTACTACACCTTTTATACGTTCGTGCAACACTTCAACACGCAGTGCAATGGCCATTGGTGTGGCAAAGGTCAGTGCCGCCAGCCAAATACTGCCAATGATGAACTTTGAAACAAACTTGGTGGGACGAGCTCTGAAAGTAACAAAAGATAAACTTTAAAAATATAATGCAGACAATAAATTAAATAATCTGTAATTTGTGAGAACCAAAGCGGATGTCACAGTAATTTTTTGTGCGCGTCTGATTATTCCGCAGATAATTGCAAGTTGAGAGCATGCAGCAGATTGTTAACTGCTACAGGGTGGCCCAAAATGACCGAAGTGGTGTGAATTGCTTACAACTTTTTATTTAAGACATATTTTTTTATTTTTTATTTTTTAAATACAGTAAATTTATGGGAAATATTTTTAGATTAGTTATTAAAAATGATATCCCGCAAGTGGTGGCCATTTTCTGCTTCGCACAAATGTGCTCTTTCCAACACATTTTCCATGACCTTTCGCAATTTCCGGTGTTATGTTATTAATTTCGTCTCGAATATTGGATTTTAATTCGTCAATAGTCCTGGGCTTATTAACATAAACTTTCCCTTTTAAATAACCCCAAAGGAAAAAGTCTGGAGCGGTTAAATCCGGGGAACGCGGAGGCCAATTAAAATTGCTTGTACGCGAAATTATTCTTTCACCAAATGTGTTGCGTAAAAGAGCCATTGTGGCCCTCGCAGTGTGCGCTGTGGCTCCATCCTGTTGGAACCATATTTGCGGATGGTTTTCCACGGCTGGCCTTACAAAATTTTCCAACATGGCCCGATATCGATCAGCATTGATGGAAATGGCAACACCTCGTTCATTTTCAAAAAAATATGGGCCAATGATCCTTTCTGAAGAAACACCGCACCAAACAGTTCACTTAACTGGGTGTATTTGTCGTTGATGACATATCCATATCCTACAGTTTTGCTTGTTAACGAACCCATTTAATTGGAAATGGGCTTCGTCACTCATAACTAAGTTATGAATAAAATTAGGATTCTCTTGTGCTTTTTGCTGGAAATACATTGCATAGTCAAGTCGTTGCTGGTAATCTGTCGGTTTCAATTTTGGACAATTTGAATTTTGTATGGAAACATTCTTATGCTATGCAAAATTCGCTGCAGCGACCCTCTTAAGATGCCAAGTTGTGTCGAACGTCTCCTGGTTGATGTTTGTGGATCCTCCTGAATACTCTCCTGTACCACTTGAATATTGTCATCCGTGTGCACCGTTCGTCGTCTGCCACCAACAGGATGGTTCCTTACTGTTCCTTGTTCTCGAAAATTTGCATCAAGACGGTTTATTGTTGACTGAGAGGATGCAACCCGCACATTAAATTGACGACGGTATGCACGCTGAGTCAACACAATGGACCGTTGATTTACAAAGTAAATTTCAACGATTTGGGCACGTTGTTCAGTGGTGTATTGCTCCATTATAAATTCTCCAAGTCTTCTTTATAAAATACTAAAAAGAAAAGAAAAAAAAAATATAATAAAAAAGTTATAAGGAATTCACACCACTTCGTTTATTCTGGGCCACCCTGTACTAGATGTTTATGATTGACAACATAATTTTTTGTTCACTTTTTTGATAAGAATGGATCTTTCCATATTCAATAAGTTTGAATCTTTACTCACAAGTTTACTTAGATGACAGAATATAATTTACCATCTATTACGCTACGCACGTAGAAAAGAATTCCAAGTTTGTCCGAGTCTTTTTCCCCAATTTCGTCACTTTACACGTCTGAAGAACCTGCTCTTGTTCCCGGTCCAAAACGACCAAAGTTTTGTCATTTTTTTCTGATCCCTCCCATCGGCTACTTCACTTGCCGTGATAGAACGTTTTCATCCCTCTGCACAACACGGTTTTGCTAATGCAAACGATATGTTTGCAACCGTTAACGATGATGAATCCATTTTTAGGTATATTTTGGGAACGATGATGAATTCATTTTTAGGTCTATTTTGGGAACTACTATTTTTTGACATACCTCGAGCTTTTAACAAAATGTTGATGGTATTTGGCTTTTGTGAGACAGTTTATTGTTTACAAACAAGAAGTACTGTATTGTAAGCAATATTTTTTTATTTATACAGGGTGGCGCACGGATTGTGCTACTGCCAACTTCTAACTGTCAATGAGGACCGTTATTTAAAGATGTTGAATTAGCTTTTTTTTACCCAGAACTGCACCGAAGACGTATCTGTTTCAACAGCATTTGGTTATAGAAAGATGGAGCAACTGCACACATAGCCAGACCGGTTATGGCGCAGCTCTGAAAAAAAAAATCCTAAACAAATTAATATCCAGAAACTCAGGTGAGCTTGGAACCTGACCTGACTGCACCAGACCTTTTTTTATGGAATTATAAATGGTGTCCCAACAAGAACGCAAGATTTAAATTTGGCGCCATTCGAAGTGTCATTGTTTGACATTTGAACAATTGTTATTGTTTGCTAGTAGAAGGTACGAGGTTAGTAAAAATGGAGCGCTACACGAATGAACAACGCATTCTCATTGTGAAATTGTTTTACCAAAATGGTGAAAGTTTGTATGTGATGATGTCGCTCAAACTTCATCCACCTCAATTCGACACCGAGCTCAGCAAATTGGTGTCTCCAAATCCACTATGCAGCGAATTTTGACGAAAGTTATGCATCTTCATGCATAAAAAGTTCAATTTACTCAGGTACTGAAGCCAGCTGACCATGGACAGCGAAGGGAGTTCGTTAATTGGGTATTGGAGAGACGACATGAAAATGCTGATTTTGCCGATAAAATCATCTTCAGTGACGAGGCCCATTTCCATCTTGATGGCTTCGTCAATAGGCAGAATTGTCGCATTTGGGGTGAGGAAAATCCTCGAGTGATTCACGAGAAGCAAATGCATCCTCAACGTGTCACTGTGTGATGTGGATTTTAAGCTGGAGGAATTATTGGACCTTTTTTTATGAAAATGAGGCATGTCAAGCGCAAACAGTTAATGTTGTTCGGTATCGTGAAATGATAACTAGTTTTTTCGTGCCTAGAATTGAAGAAATGAATGTGGAGGGCACGTGGTTTCAACAAGACGACGCCACATGTCATACAGCCATTGAAACAATTCAATTGCTGCATCAGTCATTTAAATCTTGCGTTCTTGTTGGGACACCCTTTATCAAGCAAGAATTGTACAAAACGAAACTAAGGAATCCGACTGAATAGAAGCAGTCTATTAAAATAGTAATTGAGGCGATTCCGTAATGAATAACTTTCACGCCAGATGTCGCATATGCGTGAATGAGCGAGGAGGTCGTTTACCG
This sequence comes from Philornis downsi, assembly GCA_019455685.1. NCBI lineage: Eukaryota > Metazoa > Arthropoda > Insecta > Diptera > Muscidae > Philornis > Philornis downsi. The sequence continues at coordinate 3,691 of JAHXMU010016801.1, forward strand.
CCTATCATTTTCAAAACCAATTAGTTATATAGAATAAAATGGAATTTTCTATACAATAAAAAAAAAAAATAAATGAAATATGAAATGAAAAGTTAATTGAATTTCTTATTGTATTGCAATTGGTCCGCCACACTGTATTATAAAGTAAAAAGAAAGCCATCACCTTTGAAATAGATTACTTCAGTAATCTGTATCTCGCGTTGTATAAGTGCAATCGAGTTACGGTAGATGGCGTTAGAAAGATAATATTTCGTACTCAAAAAGCTGCTCGGAAAGTTTTGTAGTTGCCTGACTCAATATTGCTTGAGCAAGCATTAAAAATAGCCATCAGTAAGGAGAAACTACGGCATTTTTTTTACAGTTTTTCTTGTATGAAGAGGAAAACGCTAGCCAGGCGACTGAAAATGTGAACAGCGTTTAAGGTCCTGATGTTATAACAGCTAATCAGAGTTGCCTGACTCAATATTGTTTGAGCACGCATTAAAAATAGCCATCAGTAAGGAGAAACTACGCCATTTTTTCCAGTTTTTCTTCTGTAAAAAGGAAACGACTGCCAAGCCAATCATGATCAAGTTTGGTTTTTTCGATTCCTTTCTGGTAATTTTGATGTCAAAGATGTATCAACCTTTGGGAAACCAATAGTCGAAAATGGCAATAGAATAGTGGAAATCTGTCAGTACGAACATCATGTAATCATTGTTTCGATTGCTAGAAGCTAAACGTCGTATAAAAAACCGTTTGGAATCACCTGCTTAAGAACGGATATAAAAAGAAGGTCGATGTATGGGTGGAAACGAGTTAACTTAATAAACCCCAAGGACCTAATTTTCATTTGCGAAGCCTTGCCGAATCGTAACCAAATCAGCCAAATTCTGTAATGTATACTGACTGCTAATAAAAATAGGTCATATGCGACGAAATTAAATGAAAAAAGTCGTAATCAAATCGCGTTGATCCTCCAAACATTGGCCAAACTAGGACTGACGGCCAAGAAAGTTTTGTGTGTTTGCTGGGATTGACAGGGAATCATCTAGTATGAGCTACTCCTCTATGGCCATATTCCTAATACGGATATGTATTGTCAGCTATTGGACCGTCTGAAGGAAGTGGTCAATAAAAATGTAGCTTTGTTCCGTCAGGAAAACGTCAGGCTACACACATCTATAGTAATTCGCCATAAGCTTCGGGAGCTTGGTTGGGAGGTATTCAGCATTCAGGCATTCACTAAGGTTTTTTTTTTTATCAATATATCAAGCTATTGAACAAAACGGCGTATATATGACCTAAACTTCATCATCCAAACTATGCTAAATAAAGCCTTCCATGTCATGCAAAAATAATAAACTTCTTTTTATTATCTCTTAGATTTTAATTCATATTAAATGAATAAATGAATCATTTATTGTGTCGTTTGAAACAATTCAAAAGTTAACACATAACAATTCAGCACAATAAATGCATCCAAAGAAGCAAACATTCATCATATTTTATGATAGATAAGTGATGATAAATTGCATAATCGCCAAGGAAATTTAAAAACACTGTTTTATGATGCGTCTTCTCCACGTATTCGTGAGTGCTGTAGATGTGATGAGAATTCAAAGATTTTTTTACATTTTTCATTACTCAAAAGAATTGCTTTTTGTTCCAGAAGGTGTTTCCTGGAATTAAGTGTGCAGAAAAAGGTTCTGTTGAAAAGTATTTCCTCAATATAAATAAATATACTGAAATTGCTTTCGGAAAAGCATCCTTAAGCGTTGTTTTTATTAACAAATCTGCTCCAAGATTCCATAAAAAGCCAGTAGACAGACAGAAAACTAGAAAATCACAAAGTATTCCGTAGGATCAAAGCTTATACACTCACTACCATAAAATATGGACGGACTTTAACGACATAGATTTTTCATTTCATTTGGTCTCTGAATATTTATCTTCTTATTCTTAGATGGCGACTGGAATAGACATCCTTATCTATTATACGCCGTCCTTAGAAAATATTTCCAAGCGCTTCGATCTTCTGCACTTCTCCTTCAATTCGTCACACCAAATTTCGATAGTATTTCAAAAGCCAGGTCCATACAACGGAGTTTTGGTCACCCTCTTCTTCGCCGTCCATCGAGTTTGTTTTCGAAAACTTTCTGTGCCGGAGCAATTGGGTCCCTCCGCACAACATGACCCAGCCAATGCAATCGCTGTATGCGCTGTGAATGCGTTTAACCACGCCGATGTCAGCATATAGCTCATACAGCATACAGCTCATTGTTCATGCGACGCCGATACTCTCCGTTAACGATGATGGGTCCATATATTTTCCGGAGTATTTTACTCTCGAAAACTGTCAATACTGATTCATCACCTTGCTTCTAACCCAGAATTCTGCGCCATATAACAAGACAGGTCCAGGACCAACGTCTGGTACGGGCGGATTTTTGTTTGTCGAGAGAGGGCTTTATCATTGAATCGTTTGCTTAGCCCATAGTAACATCTGTTAGCAAGCAATACTATCCTCTTTATCTCCATGCTGACATCATTCGTTTTGTTTATAGCGGAATCGAGGTAGATGAATTCATTCACCACTTCAAAATTATAGTTGTCAACCTTCACACAGCATCCCAAACGAGTAGACTCTTTGTTCGTTGAAACCAATAACTTTGTTTACTACCAGACCCATTTTTGCTGCTTCCTTCTCAATGCTTGAGAAGACTGCAGTAACATCTCCGAGTTTTCTGCCAATAATATCCGTGTCATATGCATATGCGAGTAACATATGGCTTTTGTTGTAGATGGTACCAGACGTATTAACTGCAGCTTTCCTTATAATCATCTCCAACAGGATGTTGAAGAGGTCGCACGAATATTTGAATATTTATAGCTTTTACAATGGAATGAAAAGCTTAATATAACAGCCAACACACAACGGAGGATAAACAAATGTTTTTCCAAAAATTTTAAATGAAGCTTCTTTAAGCGGACTACCAAGTATTACGTCTTCGGAGCTTACAAAATAAATTTTGGAGTATTACATATTAAGATGTTTTACTTTAATTGTTGAAAATTATAAATAGGAATAGAATTAATGTTCTTCCTTGAAAACAGTAAACATGCATGATTACATTTTTGGAAGTGATCGAAATGTGATTTTACTTTTTTGGTTGGGAAGTGTTTGTACCTTTTTCTTATTCCTTTACCTGTGTTCATTTTGACAATGTGTGCTTTGCGGAAGAGCATTTTCAAATTCGGGAAATTCAGAACTAATCTCACATATGGATTTATATAGAATTAACTGAAGTTTTGATTACCAGCAGATATAGCCTTCAAAAGTGAAGTCTAAGGAAATAATTCATTTAAATTTTTTTTTAATATTCTGATCTAAATGTGCTGCAAAATACGGCTTCCAGTAGTCGCTCCATATCCATTTTTTATGTAGTATGACCGTCTATTTTCAAAAATTAGAAATTGTTGGCCCTCGTGCCATCTATTTTCAGAGCAATGTGTTACTGCCCAAGTGGTGAGTAAATCGTACATTTTCAGAGCTCTAAGTTATTCCTCAATATCGTCGCACATTAAAAGGAAATTTTACACATCCGTTGATTTTGGGAATTTGACTTTAGCCAATTATAACACATTCGATTCCTACGTTTATAGGCTTTCCACTGTGCAATTTGTTCCTTTCTCAGGCAAAAAAAAAAACAATTCTGGCAAATGTACAAACCGATGGGCTCTCACAGGAGGTAAATGCGTTGAAAGCGTTCTTACACACCAAAGGCGTTACATCACAAGTCTGTACAAATCAAATCAAATGTGTAGGTTTTACATGAGTCTCGCTTTGAAAGCCTTACCCATGGTGTGCCATCACACAGGTGCTGTTTTCTATTATTCTTTTCTTGGTTATATTTTTTTTCTTCTTGCGACAACAGGCGCCCCCTTTTGGCACCCAAACTAATCCCGAAAGGATTAGTCGAACTACCAGAGATTAGAAGTAGGTCCCTTAGTAAACTTCCTCAGGGCCCGCTACCTCTCTCGGCCAAAGTACTTACCTCTCTCCACGTTAGGAGTTGAGGTAATCTAGGAAGACCTCGGATAGACATGAACAGTGTTTTCCAAGCTAATGCCTTGCTTCACCAACGCAACCTGAAGCAACGCAAAAGCACTGAAAACACTTGTTCGGGCAACCACAGCCAGCACGAAACTCCCACAAGGGGTCCAACACCATTGACCAGGAAGGAACAATGTTCCTTGGGCCCCTGGTCACCCGTGCTACCAGAAGACAAGAAGCCTCTGATGTGGGTTTCGCAGACAACTCTACTACTCCAGTTTTGCTTTATCATACCCCGCATGGAAATGGTAATCCATAATCTACGGCATAGGTTGTCAATGTACGCAGAGAGAATAGCAACACACCAAAGCACGCCATGCTTCAATCATAGTCTATTAACCATATCTCTCTGGCCGTACAACTATTAAAAACGGAAAAGATAAATCGTCTGATATCTCCCGACGGCTTCTCTATAACTGCACCTGTTACCAGGCTGTGTCTTGTTTAACTATGACTCTCCCCTTTACTTGGTTTTCGAAAAACGAGTTCCAAGATCAGTTTGATATCATATTATAGGTGAATCCCAAGACATAATCCATCTGTTCCTAGGGCACCTGGCACAAGGCCACACTACTTTGTTTTTGTACGCAAGCATCATCCTTTGCCTGCTTAATTACAGGATCGGGTAGAGAGGCTTGCGTTTTAGGGGTAAGGGGTACAAAGCATCCTAGGAAATACCGGCCTACCCAACACAAGTCTGTACAACGTAAAATTTACACATAACATTGGCATTGCCTGAAATCACATAATCATTTCGATCTTAGCGGCTCGAACCTTTTCCAGGTTTCGCTGGCAAAATAGTGTTTGTCAGTGTAGTATATTATTTTTAAAATATTCTGATTTAATGTGCTGCGTAACGCGGCTTACAGTAGCCGTTCTATTGTGCTTTGTTCCTTGGTATAGGGATCTATTTTTAATTACCCTAAAATATCTGCCCTCACGCAATCTATTTACAGAGCAATGTGTTATTGTACAAGTGGTGGAATATTTATATCATGCCCCAATCTCCAAGTTTCAGAGCTCTAAATTATTCCTTAATAATGGTGCTTAAAAGGAAATATTTCACAGTACATAGAAATCTTTAAATTTACACATTCATTGATTTTGGTTGTCCTATAGTCGACCTTGTCCGATTGTTGTACGTACATTAAGTTGCAATACCGGCAGTCTTTTTACTGTGTAATTTGTTCCTTTGTCAAGCAAAAAATAAAAAAAAAAAAAAAAAAAAAAAACAATTTTGTCAAATTTAAAGTCAAATGTGCCCTCGCAGGAAATGTGCATGATTTGAAAGCGTTCATAAATCCCAAAGTCATTACATTATAAATATGTACAATGTAAAGTGTACACGTAGCATTGGCATTGCCCGAAACCACATTTTGAGCTTAACGACCCTATTAAATACGAGGCGTAATATCCTACGAAGTCGATATACAAGAATATTAACGAGAAACGATTAGGGAGATGAAATATTAATAATACAATTGCACATTTTGTGAGATGTCAACATATATTATTATGTACATTTGAACATTTACGATTAATGAAATCTTTTACGAATAAAGAATTTATTACAATTGTAAGAGTTTTAGAAAGTGAAAGGACTAACGCTTAGGTAAGAGAAAATCAACTAATTAAAAATGTACATTAAGTTTAAGTTTTTCTTTACATTACTGGAAATTTCTACATGTTTATGCTTTCATCCTAATTTTTTGTTGAAACAATGCCAATACTCATATTATTCGCATGCAAACATAGAACAACATGTAGTTCCGCCAGTCACAATATACTCGTATAATGTGTAGGGATGTGCAATTAATCGGTTAATCAAATTTCAAAATTAGTCTGTTAATTGATTATTTAGAAATTATGGTTATTCGGTCTATGATTAAACAACTAATTAGAATTTTGATTAGTCAAGTGCGAATACATTATTTTTAAACTCAAATAGTTTGTGAAAAAAAAATAATAATATCCAGTTTCTTCAAATTTCGTTGTAATCTTTCCGATTCCTTGCGCAGTAGGTCAATTATGACGACCATAGTCCCTCCATAAAGCACATTGGTTTCTTGAACTATTTGCTTTCTGTTGAATGTGAGTAAAGTCAACTTTATTTTGATTTATCTGTATTATTTTGTTTGGCCCGATCCCCATATGTTATAATTTTGTTTATCGACGTAATTACCGAGTGAAAATTGAGCTTTATCGCTGAAAAAAATCTTGTTCAGTTGAAAGCCCACGTTTGAATCACAACTTTTGTAGTAAGTACTAACTACAGGGTGTCCGTCGGGAAGGTGTACTACTTTGTTTGTTTATAATCTTTGATTAAATGAAAGAGAATTGATCTTATATTGATAAATGTTTTATTTAATGTCGGCAATTATGTATGAAATACAATATCAGATAAATGTCCGCCTCTGTTAGCCTCACAAATGCGAGACCTTTTGAGCACATTTGCATTTTCACACATTTTACGCGATATATCATTAATTTCATCACGAATATATTGTTTGAGTTGCTCTAGCGTTGCTGGTTTGTTTGCATAAATCTGGCTTTTTGCATATCCCCATCCGGAGCAGTCAACTCAGGCGACCGTGGATGCCAATCAACATCACCATTTCTTCAAATAACTTGTTGTTTAAAGAGGTCTCGCAGTAATTCCATTGTAATCCTGGCTGTATGCGATGAAGCACCGCCTTGTTGATACCACATGTTAATCAAGCCCAAAGCATGCAGTTGTGGCGTTAAAAAGTTTTCAGTTTCAAAGGAGTAAGATCCAATGACTCCTCCTGACCAAATTGCACACCAGAAACCTGACTTTTAATGGATGCAAAGGTGACTGATGAATAATTTGAGGGTTTTACATTGCCCAGAACCGACTTTTCTGTTTATTCACATATCCATTCAAATGGAACTGTGCCTCGTCATTCATTATGCTTTTTTCTTGAAAATCGGGGTTGTCATGGGCGAGCTGTAACATCCTATTGGCATATGTACGGTGACGTAAATGGTCTTGTGGTAGAAGCTCTTGCGTCAACTGAATCTTTAAGTGGAAACAAATGCAAATCCTTGTGCAAAATTGTTCTTTGAAGACCAAGCTCCTGGGCACGACGTCGAATTGAGGTTGATGGATTGTTTTGAACACTTTCTTGAGCAGCAGTAATGTTTTCAGCCGATCTTGCAGTATGTTGTGGTCCATGCTTGGCCCTATCAGCTACAGACCCTCTTTTTTCGAAAGCATTCACTATACGATAAATAGTGCGTTTTGTAGGCACGTTGTTTCTTCCAAAAAATTCACGCAACTTTCTCATCGTCACAGTAATCGATGATTGATTTTGATAAAATGCTTTAACGATTAAAACACACTGGTTTATCGAATATTTGTCCATAATAAATTTGCCACGTCTCTACTTCACAACTGCCAAATATGAACTGCCAAGACTAATGTTTACCAAAATGATGACAAAACAAAGTAGTATACCTTCTCGATGGACACCCTGTATTTGTACGCCTCCTTCGGTTGTTAAACGATTCATTTTCGTAAATGGCAAAAAACTTATTTTTTAATTCATGTATGTTACTTCTTCTTTAATCATTTGCAAATTAAATTATTTGTAATTTGTATTTAAATTATTAAAATCATTAAAAATAATTTGATGATACCGTGAGACATCTTTATTCGCACAGAACTGAAGAGGATTTCCTTTCGTTTATGATCTGGCATAAACTTTCAACATATTGAAGTAATACTTCGATATAAACATTTATTAGCCAACCTGTATATTTACACATATCGTGTGAAATCAATGCTTTGATTTTATATCGGTATTTCTTTGCTAATGAACCGGTTTTGAAAAATATATTATACATAAGTCTGTCCCAGGTGTATTTTATCTCTAAAACCGTCAATACCGGAGCAAATCTATTCACAGGCAAGTCTATTCCAGTAATTCGTTGGTTAGCATTATTTGTGTTGGTGTTAAAATAAATGAAATCTTGCGCCATTCTGTTGGGATGAGATCTTTATTGATACTGAAACAACCGGCTCAACAGTACCAATTACGGTTCGTGGTCGCCCAGT
>JAHXMU010016802.1:0-13744 GCA_019455685.1 Philornis downsi
TAAAGACATGTGATAACAAGCAGTTATTTGTAAATGTTTGCGTGAGTTCGTAAACCGTTTCATGTATAGGTAAGCATCCACAACAAATACGCACATAAATCACCCTCAAATCTCCGTGCTCAGCTATAAGAAAGCGCTCATTTCGCTTTTATTCAGTTTGAGTGTTTTCGTCTGCCACAAATTTGAATACAGTTGCTCGAGCAAGGAGTGAACATCTTCTAAGCCCTGGATATATTATTTTCGCAAAACCACTCAAAATGATGAAATTGTTTAGTAAGTAAACAAAATTGTCTCTAAGCTACTATACGAGAAAGGAATACAAAATGTGAACATTTCCGAAAGCACTCATTTCACTCTTGTTTGTAATAAGAGTGATTGCCTAAAAACTGAGTGACATAAAGAGTTAATTCCTAGATATTGTGTTTTGTTCTTTGTTGCTCGAGAATTGACTACAACGAAGGACTTTTTTCGGTTAAATTTCTCAGAAATCCTAAAATTATCTGTATACGTTGCCACTTCCTATCTCCTAACAACGCCGAGTTCATCTTGATTTTAGTAGATTTTACAAATAACGAAAGCGTTCAGAACTGCTGCCGTAAATTGCTCTCGTTCTTCCCACCTTTACTTTTAGCTGTAGACCAAAAAACAAAAAAAAAAAGCAAGCTAATTTTATGTCAAACATTTTACTTTGTTCCTGTACTCCTCCTTCTTGGCACGTTTCGTTTGCTTTCGAATATAAACGAGATTTTCGTAACCTATATTTATAAATTACCTTACGAAGGATGGACAGACGCAGTCAAATCTCCTCATCAACACATCAGACAACATAAAGTCCTTATAGCAATAACTCTCACCCACTCACACCTATACGATAATAAACAGGTCGGTTAATGCTGTTCCTCTAACAACACGAGCACAAGAATTTTGCTCGTGTGGGCTCGTCGTTACATTCTGTATGCCAGGACATGAAATTATTATAAAAATTGATTTTAATCTATGGTGTTTTTCCTGGCCTGGTTCAAAGGTTGATAAATTACTTGAAAAAGGCGTTTACTCATTAAAAGCGTCAACATTATCTAATAAATTATGAACGACGAGATTTTCAACAAAAGGATGTTACCACAGAGGTGTCCCTCTCTCTCTCTCTCTCACTCTCCTTTTGCCTAACGTCCTTTTGCTTACTTTTCTAGGGCAATTACTGGCAGTCGGTAATGCATGAGCGAAATTTGAAAATGTGTAAAATTTTATTATTTCTTTCATTTTATTTTAGACATAAATTTTTAATTTAACTCGCCGTGCGAGGAAGCAGAACTGTGGTATTTTAATGAAATTAAACGATAATTAAAAGGGAAATTACAGAATTTTTAAATTACAAATCATCTAAAAGATCGCCCTCCCGTGTTTACAGTTCTATACACAGGTGCTAACAACGTGGTTACATTGACATGTTCTCTCAAGAGAATCTGTGCCAACTTTTGTATCTAACTTTGTTGTTTGTACAAACAGAAATTAAACAGCGTAGATTAATTAACTCAGTATTTACAATTTTTGTGTAACAACGTAATTTTTTTCTATTTGGAATTATACTTACGATAGCTATTGTTAGAGAAGATTAACACAAAAGGACTGGATCTTAGCTTAATGTGTTCCATAGCATAAGCAGCTGAAGCGGAACCGCCATTAAAGTGGGATTGACACTGTTTATAGCCGTACAGCCGTACCTACAGCCTCATTCCCATGTAAGGAATAATCTGGGACGAATGGGTGGTGGCGTAATAAACAAGAACGCAAGATTTAAATTTTAAATTAAACACAGATATCTGAAAAAAAAATCGTGAAACTTTATTATATCGTAAAGTAGACAGAATGAGGTTATGTATGGAACAAAACATCGGGCAGATGGCCGCCGCGGCTTTGATGGCACACACGCGATCTTTTAACGAAATTTTCAATGACCGTTTTGCATAAATGCTGCAGTATTTCATTAATGCAGCTTCCAATTTCCTCTTTTAAGACCTGAGTCGTCGTCGGCTTATTCACGTAAACCATAGACTTCAAAAAACCCCAAAGAAAAAAGTCGAATGGTGTTAAATCGCACGATCTAGGCGGCCAATACCGGTCTCCAAAACGCGAAATAACACGACCGGGAAATGATTGATGCAGCAATTGAGTTCTTTCTCTGGCTGTATGACATGTGACGCCATCTTGTTGAAACCACATGCCCTTCACATTCATTTCTTCAATTCTAGGCACGAAAAAACTGGTTACCATTTCACGATACCGAACACCACCGACTGTTTGTGCTTGACATGCCTCATTTTTATAAAAAAAAGATCCAATGATTCCTCCAGTCCAAAATCCACACGTGTCATTGGTTGAGGATTCATTTGCTCCTCGTAAAACACTCGAGGATTTCCCTCACCCCAAATGCGACAATTCTGGCTATTGACGAAGCCATCAAGATGGAAATGGGCCTCGTCACTGAAGATGATTTTATCGGCAAAATCAACATTTTCATGTTGTCTGCTCAATACCCAATTAACGAACTCCCTTCGCTGTCCATGGTCAGCTGGCTTCAGTTCCTGAGTCAATTGAACTTTGTATGCATGAAGATGCAAATCTTTCGTCAAAATGCAAAGTGGATTTGGAGACACCAATTTGTTGAACTCGGTGTCGAATTGAGGTGGATGGAGTTTGAGCGACATCATCACGTACAGCTGCGACATTTTCGTCGATCGACCTGGTCGAAGGCTCGTTGTTGTCTTTACATCACTAACAGACGCAGTTTTGGCAAATTTATCCATTAATCTCTTTACAGTTGACCCTTTTGGAGCATTATTGTAACCCCAAATTGATTGCAATTTGCGAACTGTAGCCGCAAAATTTTTACCATTTCGGTAAAACAATTTCACAATGAGAATGCGTTGTTTATTCGTGTAGCGCTCCATTTTTACTAACCTCGTACCTTCTACTAGCAAACAATAACAATTGTTCAAATGTCAATGTCAATGACACTTCGAACGACGCCAAATTTAAATCTTGCGTCCTTGTTGGGACATCCTTTAATTACTAATACTGTCAGATTCTGTAGTAAATTTAGTTTTCATTGTTGAGATTTTATTACATTTGATACCCTATTACCAAGGCATATTTTTTAACAGAATTATATGCAACAAATCTCAGTTTTATGCCCACCAGCATAGCAAGGGATTATACTAGATAGAACTAGAGATAACTACCTGAAACGCCATAAAATTTCTGATATTTCTGGTGATAAACCCATATTAATAAGCATGTCCGTCCTTCCCTTTATGGGTATAAAGGTATATCAGCATAGTAACGGATTATACTAGAACTAGAAATATTTACCTGAAACGTCATACAATTTCTGACATATCTGATGATGAACCCGTCCGCTAGTACATTGAAAGCACGATATAGGTTGTATCTGTAGAAAGAGAGTGAATAAGAAGATATGCCATATTTATAGAAAACTCAACTTTAACATTCCACAAAATCGGTCAGGTAAGAAATATTTTGCAAAGACTAAACACACCTCTAGAAAAATTGAAATTTTTGAGAATTTTTCCAAAATTATGCAATTGATCGTTGACTGAAGGCGATGTAGCTCATATAACGAAGTATTCATTTTTCGGTTTCGGAAATAAAGTAAACACACATAAAGCTATTATTTCGATGAAACTTATTTCATTACCTATATAATGCTTAGATATTGCCATTATGTGCGAAATACAATGTCATTTAAATGACCGCCTCTGAATTACTTGCAGCTGTAGATCCTTTTGAGATAGTCTTCGACCACTTTTTCGCACATTTCGGGCGGTATTGTAGCGACCTAAATGCTCCGAAAAAGTCGAAAGTTTTCGACAACGAATTCGATGGATGACGCAGAAGAGGGCGACCAAAGCTTTTGAAATGCTATCGAAACTTGGTGTGATGAATTGGAGAATGAGAATTATTTTCTACGGGTAGCGTATAATAGATGAGTATGTCTATTCCAGTCGCCATCTAAGAAGAAGGAAGAATTATAGCGATAACTTGACAAATGTTGGTTTCAAATGCTTCAAATCTCATGATCTTGGTGGCCAATTGACGTCGCCAAAATGTAAAATTACGCTTTCTGAAAACTTCTCATGCACTGAATTTAAAATCGGTCGTGTTTTGTGGCTGGTGACGCCATCTTATTGAAGCCATACATAGCCCAGTTCATAATCTTTAATTGCAGGGTAAAAACAGTCAGTCATCATACGGCCATAGCGCTCTGAACTGCTGGTAACGATTCTTCCAGTGTTATTTTCGAAAAAATACAGCCTATTGACACTTCCAGACTGTAATATGCAGCAAACAGTCACTTTTTCCGGACGCAGTGGCTTGTCCACAATCACTTCTGGGTTCTCTGAACCCCATACGCGACAATTTTCCTTGTTGACGTAATCACAGAGTGAGAAATAAGCTTCATCCCCGAAGACAATTTTTGAAAGCCTGTTGCTGTAGCATCTAATTAGCATATCTATAGATAGAACATTGTGAATGATCAGCCGGCTTTAATTGTTGCGTGAGTTGGACTCTATATGGATGGAGGTGCAAATTAAAATGTAAAATAAACCATAATGAGTCATAAGACAGGCCCAATTGCTGAAAACGCCGTGGAATCGGCCAGTTTGGATTATCCACCACCCTTTCACTAACGGAAGCGATATTTTCGGCAGTGCGTACATTACGAAGATCCACAGGTCTGACTATATCTGTAACGCTGCCACTCTTTTCAAATTTCTTTATAATTTCGCTAATTCCTTGCACAGTATGTTGATTATGAGGGCTCTAATCACCCCGTAATACTCCAAAAGTGCCCACGTTTGACTCACTACTTTTATAGTAACTTTTAAATATTTTTTCGCATTCTTCGGCTTTTAAACGATCCATATTCGTAAATGCAAATCTTTCACTAAATAAATAACACTTCAAATGACAAGTATATAACAAGTGGCAGCCTTGCCAGACCGCCGGTTTTGAAAGCACTAAATAGATAGCCTTTTTTGATGCAGAAGATTATAGATTCCTTCGCTCAAACATTCTGTAAAATGTGATACATGCCCTTTAAAAGCTTTGTCGATGGGTCATCGGCATTAGAAGCATTGTTGTTTTTTGGCCACGATTTGGCTCAGAGATAAGCAATGTATTACACCACCAAAAATTGACGCGATATCTCCACTTGTACTGCCTTATGAAACATGCAGCTTTTAAACATTTTCTCTCCACATTTGCAGCACATTCTATGTAGACGCAACAGATTTTCATAATTGCCTTTACAAGATTGATGTACCTTACCATAATCGGAAGATTTTATTTCCTGCAGAATTTCAGATTTGATTTCCATTCTATATATTTACTACTCCTATTCCCGATCTTACTGTAATCGGTAAATGAAATGAAGCTCTGCCTCTTTTTACTGTATTCAGCATGTGCGAAAGTAGACTGCAGCTTTGCCATGTAAGCTGCATCCTTTTCTTCAGAGGTTATGGTATGAAAACTTGTCTGAGCTTTTGTCACAGTTGAATCATAGTAACTGGGAGAAGTTTTTTTGAAATAGGCTGTGGCTATCTTGGGGATAAAAGGCTATGATTCATTTCCTTTGTGCTTGATTCCGTTTTCTGCTACCACGTACTGATTCGAGACTATGTTAGTACCACTTACGACGAGAACGTCCGTTCCATTAAAGAAACGATTCTCATATGTTAGGACGTGATCAGGTGACAGCTAAATGGCGTTGTGGATTATGGATCCCCTTTCTATCATATTCGTCTGCGCAGCAAAAACGATCCTGTCAAAATTTCCTAGCTGGTGAACTAAGAATATTTTCTCTTCTTGTTTAGCGTTAAAATACATCGTTTAAAAAATATAACATTAAATCAAAGGACAATTCTAAGGACAGTGGTTGTATGCTTTTTCAATCGTCTTTGCCTTCTAACGAGGCATGCAAATAAATTGAGGCCAAAATAATATTTCACATTGATGCAAATTATAGCTATCGCAGGATTAAAGCGCGGCGGGTATCCTTGTCCCCAGATATCTGCAAATCCACATTCCTGGGAACTTCGCAAAAGGTTAGCTTCGTTCGGTTTTGAAGTTGTAAATTTATTTGATGCACACGAGAAATTTGTTTCGGATTAATATTTGATTCGTTTCTAACCTGAAACGAAGTTAAAAACCTTTTCGTCAAAACATAATAAAATAGTTATATCGATTCGACAACCTGACACGAAAATATGATACTTTTCAGCAATTTTGTTTCTTAATCTGAATTAGAACTGATACCGAGTTTAGTTTCTTTTCTTTGCAGAGAAAAAAAACTGACGCCAAATTTCAAAAGGTAAAAAAGGTTCATTTTCTGAAATTACGACACCAGGCTCTCAGAAATTGTTGCAGCTAATTAAAAATTGTTTTCTGTTTTTCGAATTGATCCGAAATTAAAATGGTTTCTAATTTGGTTTCGGGTGTAAGAATCAAAATTAAAATTGTTTCGTAACTTCGTTTCGTTAATTCGTTACTACAATTTTGATTCGATTGTCGGAATCACAGCAAAAACTTTGTATATTTTTAATATAGGTTCCAGAAACTGAATCAAATCAGAGTTATTTTGGTGTTTGACTTTGTTTTTGTGACGGTCCCTGCTGAAGTTATGCCTCAATGCATGATGCCTTTGGTAGATATAAGGGCTTCATTAGCGAGTATATCCTTCAATGTCCATGGCATATCTCGGGTGACAGCGATTTCTAAAATTTGGAACAGGCGACTTCTCTGCAAAGGCAATGTTTGCGGGGTCTTCTGAATTTTGTGGTTTCCGTTTTTCCTTTCTCTTCGTATTAGATTGTTCGAAAAGGTCGTTCGGTTAATTCGTTTGTTCACCATACGTCACTTCTCCTGACGTAGAGTTCCTTCAAACATTATCAAAACCTCCTCCCACCTTTTCTCTAAACTGTTTACTATTGTTTACTTGTGTCCTCTTTCAAGTCATGAGCGGTTATAGCATTTTAAAAAAAGTTTAAAAAAATGGAAAAAAGAGTGAAAAAAGCATTTTAGACATATTAGCTGTACTATTTCCGGAAAGGAAAGACGGCTGCTGTAGTCAGCCGAAAAATAAAGTAAATAAAATATGAAGAAAATGGACCGAATGAAAGAACTTGTCAGAAATACATATAGTTGAGAAGATTTTTTACGCGCGACTTCTCCACAACGGATGCTCCCAGATCAGGACGACCAAAAGAAATTGTTTCGAAGGAGGTGAGAGATTTAACTATTGTTAATCCCCGTGCAACATTTAGGGAAATCGCTAAAACAAAAATCCAAAAAATTGGGGTCATAAAAGAGCTCGGATTTGTGAGCAATCCCGATGAGTGGGTACCTCACCATCTCATGGAGGCCTCATATTGCCTTCGGGACCCATCAGAAGCTGACAGAACTTGGGTGGGAAGTTTTATCACACCCACCGCAATTGCCAGACCTCGCCGCGTCCGATTATCACCCATTTCCCAGTTTGAGCAACCACTTAAAGGATTTGAATTTCCATAACGACGAGGAAGTGAAAAATCGAATTGAACGCTTTTTTTCAGAAAAACCATGCGAGTTTTATGAGAGAGGAATTAAAATGCTCCCAGAGAGGTCGAAAGAAGTTATTAAAAAAGGGGGAGATTATATAAATAATTGTTTTCTTGTAGAGGGTGGCGCATAAGTAACGTTAACGGCGACTAAGTTGAATGCGTTTTTGTGTATCATTTAGTTTTAACTCGTGAACCAATTGCATCTTATATGGAAAAAAAGGTAACATATGTAAAATTCTTTGCAAAGACCGCCTAGATATCTCTAACTGCTGAGAACGTCGCCTGGTAGAAATTTCGGGGTTTTCCCCAATACTTGCTTGTACTCGAGCAATGGTCACTTCATCTCGGATTGCATGAAGTCTTCCAGCACGCGGAAGATCAGACAGGCCCTTGTTGCCCAAAACGCTGAACCAATCGCTAAATTGTTGAAGCGTTAGGAGCATTTCGAACATGAAAGAAATTTCGATATGATCTAAATAATCGAATGCTGACTGTTTACGGGCACAAGTTTTCCTTACCCTGATAGTTGTAAGTTTTAATTTTTAAGTACATGCCCAGTATGGTTAAGTATCAGTACTCATTTTACACTCGATATATAAACTACTTATTTGAACGTTTAAAGTCCCTGCATGGTAAAATAATCTCCATTTTGTGGACCCCAGAAATATAAGGTAAAACCTTACCAATAAATGAAAATCTTTGGATTATACACTCTCTAACCCCCCGTTTTTCTCATTCTCTTTCATATGAAATAAGAACACTGTCCGATCAACCCCCCGTATTAACACTGACTTTCAAAGTAAAATTGAACATCTTTGGTTTTTTGTTCTGTGTTGAGGTCTTCCATCATAAATTTCCCAAGTTTTATTTAGCTAATTCTGTAGACGACAAAAAAGATTTAAACAAAAAATGTATTCACTGATCAAAACTTAACGTTGCTTATGAGCCACCTTATATATAAATTTGTAAACAATTTTTTTTAACCGAACGAACTTTCCGAATCACTCGATAATTCCATTGACAGTATATAAATGATTGAGTGCAGTAAGCTGAATTAAGATGGTTTTCAGCGTTCATATTACCCGCCCAGTGCGTAAACGTCTTGAGTCGACTTTCGACACACATATAAATATAAAACCGGAGCATAATGTTAGTTAAAAGTTGACATGTGTGGCCTCGTCGTTTATGTGGTCGCATGATTTCATCCACCGTTATAAAAAAGAAACCTGCTAACCTTCACTAAAATTGCATTCCAAAGGCAGAAATTCAGCACAGTTTTCTGATCCATTTATTACAAACGTTTTATAGACATCGTTTGTACGAACAAAATTAGAATGATTCATTTATCTGAGGTTCAGACAGCTATGGTCTATATTATTTGAAGGGAAAGAGTTAAAGAAATATTTTTAAAGTTTGCCTTAAATTGTTTTGGATTCTTCACCTCAATTATTGCTTCTTGTTCTAGTAGATGTCTTCTTTTATCTTTAAAATCATTTAAATCAAGAAGAGATATTTGTTCCATTGTGATTCTTCATAGTATCTTTTCGAGATTTATTTATTGTTCGTATTTATTATTTTTGATTCAAATTAGTTTTCCTCCATGCTTATTGAATCTCATGAATAATACAAGGGAGTGCTGACGGACCGACCGCAATGGTGAGTACACGCGACTAACGTTCGTATGATCGCAGGTTCAATTCTGCGTACAGTCACCTATCATTATGTAAGCGGCGATCACCTCGATTTGTCTGACGAATACTTTGAGTAACCGAATAATCGACAAGTCTTGTAAATGCTTCTCAAACTGGGACGTTTGGAATCGTCGTTAAACTATAGGTTTCGTTGAATGAGTCTGCAAATAGAATGCGTTTAAGTTTCTGCAATATAAGATGCTCTCCACTTGCGGTGTTATCACTCATTCCATATTCACACTTACTCTACTAACTATGGCTTCAACAAAACTCTTTATAGATCTAAGAGACTTTATATAACTTGATATATTATTCAGTTGATTTTACTCTTACACGAGATTAGTTAAATATTACATTATTTGAAAAAATAAGTAATTAAATCATATAACTTATTGGGTGTGCAATAGATGGCGCAAGCTGTAAGTGCTACTCGATTTTGCCATAACTTAAACCTTATGAGCAAAGCTTGGGCATATGGTAATCATACCGCCTCGATACAATAGTGATTTTCTTTTGACTTCATATTCTTTTGGTTGTGTGAATATGTAGGATTCTGTGCAAAATAATCGTCATATGCGGGAAGTATTGAGTTTCTTTTTTGAATCGAAGAAAACGGTGGCTGAAGCTCATCGAGAGCTTCAAAACATTTATGGAGATGTTGCTTTAAGTAAAACAAAGTGTCGAGATTGGTTCCGTCGCCTTAAAGACGGTGATTTTGATGTTGACGACCGTTCGCGTGACGGAAGAAGACAAATCTTCGAAGACACTGAATTGACGGCATTGCTTGATGGAGATCCGTGTCAAATGCAGGTAGAGCTTGCTTCAGCATTAGGAGTTACCCGCCAAGCCATTTCAAGCGATTGCATACGTTGGGAATGATTCAAAAGCAAGGAACTTCGGTTCCTTATGAGTTGAAGCCCAGGGACGTTGAGCGTCGTTTCTTCGCCTGTGAACAACTGCTTCGAAAAAGGTAGGTGTTTCTTTATCGTATTGTAGCGGATAATGAAAAATGGATTCATTATAGCAATCCAAAGAAAACAAAGTTTTGGGGGCTGCCCGGTCATGTTTCTACATCAAAGCCTCCGGCCGAATATTCACGCTGCAAAGGTTATGCTCTGTATTTGGTGGGACCAGGTCGGTGTTATTTATTGCGAGCTGTTGAAACCAAGCGAAACCATCACTGGGATCGGTATCGACTTCAATTAACGCGATTGAGCCGAACTCTGCGCGAGAAACACCCACGATATGCGGCCTTACGTGGATAAGCCCGTTAAAATCTATCGGGAAACGCTGAAATGAGAAGTTTTACCCCATCCGCCATATTCTCCAAGCATTACGCCGTTCGATTATCACTTGTTCCATTGGATAGCACACGGTCTGGCAGACCAGCAGTTCCTTTCATACGACGACATCAAGAAATGGCTGGATTCGTGGATAACCTCAAAAGATGAACATTATTCATTATTTTCAATGAATCATTTGTAAACAAGTTTTCATAATAAAGTTGAATTTTTATAAAAAAAAAGAAAAAAAGAAAAGAACTTAGTTGCGCACCTAATGTTAATGCTAGTCTGTAGAGAATTTAATTATCTATAGACTAAATAATTAAATAAATGAATGAAAAAATCAAAGTTAGTCGAAGGACTTTGTTTTTGTCCATTTGATTTTGCATTACTTTAATGTATTTAAATTGATCGGACGCCGGAAAACTTTCTTGGGAGTTATTGATATACAGGGTTGTCCATATTCGACGGACCCATCTGGCAACGCCATAACTTTTGACAGAGATGTCAGATCGCTTAATGACATACCGCGTTTGAAGCGTCAGTCCAAGCAGATTTTTACCATGGACCAATACACGCCACGCGAGCGCTCTGAAATAGTTGAAATTTACATTCAACAGAAGAAGCGTTTATACGAAAAATTTTCGACTGGTGAGGCTCTTTCTAATCCAAAGAGGCCAAATAAAAGTCGACCAAGGCGATCGGCCGAGAATATCGCTGCCGTACGAGCCAGTGTTGAGAGGTCCCCAAGAACATCCCAAAAACGCCGTTCTCAGCAGTTGGGCATGGCTCGGTCCACTTTACAACGGATTATTCGCGTTGATTTGCATTTGTTCCCGTACAAAATTCAATTGACGCAAAGATTGTTGCCTGCGGACAAGCCTCGTCGATTGGAATGGGCCCAACGAGTCATCGAAATGGCCGATGATGACGAGCAATTTTGGAACAAAATTATCATGTCCGATGAAGCCCATTTGACATTGAATGGGACCGTAAATAAGCAAAATTGCCGTATTTACGCCACTGAAAATCCTCAGGAGATTCAAGAATTGCCTCTTCATGACGAAAAAGTCACAGTTTGGTGCGGCGTTAGTGCGAAAACGGTCATTGGGCCGTTTTTCTTCCAAAACGAAAATGGCCATGCTGTTACCATCAACCAGGAGCGTTATCGCGACATGATGACCAATTTTGTGATGCCAATTATTCGTCGAAAGCGTATGAGGCAGTTCTGGTTTCAACAAGATGGCGCTCCACAGCACACAAATCGCATAACAATCGATTTTCTGAAGAATTTGTTTCCGGGCCGTTTGATGTCGAAAAGTGGTGATTTGGACTGGCCACCGCGTTCGCCCGATTTGACGCCCGCTGACTTCTTCTTGTGGGGACATTTGAAGTCAAAGGTTTGCGTTAACAAGCCAAGGACCGTAGAAGAGCTCAAGGACAACATTCGTGAAGAAATAGCCGCTATTCCGGCCGAAATGTTGGCGAAAACGATGGAAAATGCTGCAAAAAGGGCCATTTGAGAGATATCATATTCAAAAATTGATGTAAACAAATCTACTTGGAACAAATTAAATGAATAAGATTGCCAACCGCCAAATTTTTATTTTTTTCTTTGATTTTTTTTAAAAAACATGGGTCCGTCGAATATGGGCAACCCTGTATGAGGTAGGACCAATAATGCTGCCCTGAGGTACTCCCGCATGCGATTTAAGCATGTCCGACATGTCCTCGCCGTGTTTAACAAAAAAAAGTTCGTTCAGATAAATACGATTTCAGAAAAATGAAGAAATTCGTGGGTATTATTTTCCTCAATTTGGATAATAAACCTTCGTGCCATACCCTATCAAAGGCTTGTGAAATGTCCAGAAATGCCGCATTGCAATACTTTTTCGTGTCGAAAGATTTATTTATCAGTTCAACTAATCTATGAACCTGTTCAATCGTCCCATGCCTCTGTCTAAAACCAAATTGGTGATTAGGTATTAGTTTTTTGGACTCTATTATAGGATTTAATCTTCGGAGAAATAAAATTTCGAGGACTTTTGATGGTATAGGTAGGAGGCTTATGGGCCTATAAGAGGAGGTTTCTTCAGGTGGTTTTCCTAGTTTTCGTATCATTTTCACCTGAGATATTTTCCATTGTGGCGAAATGTACAACTTTAAAATGATTGTATTGTATATTCTTGTAAGAAGCTGTAAGCCTTCCTGAGGCAATTCTTTTAAGACTTTAGCAGTGATCAAGTCGTATCCCGGGGCTTTTCGGTCTTTTAAATCAGCAATTATATTATTAATTTTGCAGGTGGTAAATTGTGTAATGGGCAAGTCCATCTGGTATTCTTCATTTAGAAAGTTGTGGAGCTCATTTAAAAAAGTGTCATTACCATGCTGTTCATTAGGTATGAACATTTTCTCCAGATGTTTTACGAAAGTTTCAGCTTTTTCAGAATCACTTTTAACCCATGTCTTCTGTATGGTTCGAATAAGGGGATCGTGTTTTATGGACCTGTTCGTACTCTTTGTTACACTATATAGAGAGTAGTCAGTAGCTGTAGTTGCATCTAAATTTTCCAGATCTCTATCAGTTTTTCTACTATCCTCTACAGTTAAGATCTCTTTGAGTTCTTTTGTTAACTTATTTCGAACCGCTTTATCGGGGCTCTTTTAAATAAAAGTTTCTTTCGTTACATTCTCCCATCATTTCGTCAATTGTTTGTTGACTTTATCAAAGGATTCATCTGTTTAAATAAAAAATTAATTAAATTTGTTCCTCTTACATCACATCGATATAACTTACATTGGCAAGACTATTTTGCACTCACATAGGACAAATTATAATAACCTGAATTTTGAACATTACAAAACAAGTACATTAATTTATCACAACCAGAATGCTGGTTTTTACTGGCCACTGATACCGATATTACCAACCTTATTGGTACAGTGAATTTACATATCAAATATCGTCATGTGCTTCGATCTGAAGTACTTTTTTTATGACCACATTGAGAAAACTGACAGTTGTTCGAGAAGAGCAACTTTTTCACCACTTCCAAAGAAGCATGATTTTCAAATGCATCATTTTCAAATTACTACTTTTATACTACACCCAAAATTCTACAAATTAAGAAAAGTTTTACATAAAAATGTA
>JAHXMU010016803.1:0-19208 GCA_019455685.1 Philornis downsi
GCGTGTATTGTTCCATGGTAAAAATCTGCTTGGACTGACGCTTCAAAAGCGGTATGTCATTAAGCGATCTGACATCTCTGTCAAAAGTTATGGCGTTGCCAGATGGGTCCGTCGAATATGGGCAACCCTGTACACAACAAAACTTTCTTGACTGTCAATACTGGCTTTGTCACAGTTTGCATCACCTCACCACGAATCGATTATGCGCTTCTGCGCCGACCTACAGGTGGAAACTCGGTCGATAAAGTTTTTCTTAACGTTAACTTGTTTGACACCTGCACATTGAGCTTCTTTTCGTACCCTGCCGCATTCAAATGGTTCCAAATAGTTTTCTGTGCAATGTTTAGCTCCTAGGCAATCAAGGCAGTTGCTTTATGACGGACTTGACACTGGGGATTCCAAAGCGTGGTGCATCTTTGAAATCAGAATTGATGCATTGATGAATACAAAATTACACGTGATTGACTGTTGGACCATGCATCGAACTGTAAAATAAAGTGTATTATTCTTTTTTCGTTGGCGTTTATGTGAGTCAGGCTATCACAAAGCTGTGTGAATAGTTTTTTAAGTACGGAATCTTATTTTTCTAACCATTTAGGATAACCTCACCGCTATGGATTGTGGATTTAATTTAACTGCACTTTATATCCTAAAGTAACACTAGCCAGCAAGGTTTTGGACTTTAGCAACCAAATATCCTTCCTAGTGTAATTTGTTTGGCTAAATTCGAATCTGCAATTAGTGTCTTTCTATCACGTCAGGTTTTCGAGATACCAAAAAAATATTTTTATTCGTTTTTTTACATAAAAAATCATTAGTTTATCTAAAAATCAATGAATTTTCAGAAGTAAAGGGCGTTATTTGCACGTCGTCTGAATTTTGTTGGTTCTGTTTCTCGCGTTAGAGTTTAGCAACAATCTCTTAGCTTGCTTTTGTCCCAAAATCCTTGATAATTTCTTTCAATTTTCATTAAATCTTGGTGAGGACGCTCCTCTTGTTCGTCGCTCACCGCACCTATGTTTTGTGGAACAAATCTGAATGCGGATGAAGAAAATGAATTTTGAGTGGCATTCGCGCACCTAATTCGTGATAATATTTCAAAAATTCAGCAAAAATTTGTCTGTAGTTTTCACTCTAAATGCTTCCAAGGAAACTGTTCACGATGCTCTTGAAAGATTTCGCTGGATATTCTTTCTCTAATAAACATTGTGAAAAATTTTCATCATTCAATAGCTTCCTGATCCGAGGGCGAACAAATATGCCTTCTTTGAGTTTAGCATATGAAATTGTGGGAAAAATCGCTAAAAGATATTTAAATGGCTCAATTTTATGTGCAGCGGCGGAAAAAGAACGTCATTTGGATCAATTATTGGTTTGTTTTCCTGGTGAATATTCAGTTCTTTTTGGCTACTCTGTTCTGATGGCATGTAGTGCGACTATCCCGTAGACAAAGGAAACAGCAATATTTTGTGAAATATCCTTGCATACCAGTCAACAAACCAATGACCTGAAACAGATTAATTTAGAGTTATTTACAATGGTCTGTACTATATAGGTATATACAAAGAAATTTAAAGCACACACCGTAACACACACACAGATCTTCCATTTATTATCGTTGTATTTGAGTAATATCAAAATTTCAGTCATTGATTCGCAATTTTCCTTTGCATTAGCAGCATGAGCAATTGGTAAGGATGATTTTTCATTTCCGTTATGCAAAATAAGAGCCTTTAAACTGCACTTATAGCCATCAATAAACAATCTCCATTCAGTTTTGTCATATGGCTGGTTCATTTTTTGAAATAAACCATCAACATCAGTACAGTATAGAATAGGGTGTTTCTTTTCAAAATATACAGCCAATTCCAAGCTTCTATATCTATAGATTACTACTTTTGAACCAACTGCAAGATGTTTCCACTGCTGCATGCGTGAAGCTAGTAATTCTGCGTCTTGCTTCTTTAAATGTTAATCTCGAATTAAATCATTCAGCTCAGCTTGAGTCACTAAATGGCGTTCATCATCAGCCTGATACAAGCTACCACTGCTGCTGAAAGACGCGTAGCACTGGGAATGACGGATAATGGATCATTTGGTGGACGTTGAACTGATTTAGAAACCGATGGGACATTCGGCATTTGATTTTTCATATTGAATCCAGCAACTCTTGTTAAACAGAAATAACAATTGGGTTGGTTGTTACTTGACTCTCTTCAAGGTACTGGAATTGAAAAATCGAAATATATTTTCTTGTCATTTAACCACTTGTATAAAACAGTTCTGCAACTATTACAATACATTGTCGGTGTCCACGGTTTGTTCAAGTTTCTGACAGCAAAACCAAAATAATGTAAGTATGCATATTTTAATAATTCTGATATTGCATATCCTCTTTTTCCAATCAAATATTCACCACACACAAAGCAGAAATTGCTTAAATCAGTAACACACGATCTCCTTGACATGCTTAAACGCTACTATTGTGAAGATTTAGAATAAATGTGGACTTCTGTAAAATTAGTAATTGTGAAATTGTAGTGTCAGTATTGACAGTATGCGATAAATAATGAACAAGACGTGATAGCCCAATTTGTATGGCAGATTCGAATTCAGCGCACCCAGATTAGTTAAAAAACATGCCTCGTTTCTGCAGTCAATTTTTCACCCAAATTTGTAGACCAGTGCAATTAAATGTAGTGGTAAAAAATAAAGAAAGTGTTGTTGACTGGATAGATGTCGGACTTTTTTTTATAATTCATATGAATTCGTAAATCGAATTGAGTTTTAAATCCAGTATGAACTTCAAATGTGAATAGAGATCTCACATGCTAAGTTTAAACTTTTAAAACGCAATAAATATTAATGTGCCTCATCACAAACTACATGGTGGCGCACTTATTGTGCTACAATAAAAAATTCGAATAACTTTTTTTAATCTATGCATTTCGTTTTTTTTTTTTTGTTTTTCTTGTTGTACAGAAAGTTGAATTTTATTTCGTATAACTAATTGGTTTGGAGATGATAGACCGCAAATGACCTTCAAGCTTATCCAAGTGTATGCGACACTAGGCCAGAAAATTATTCATTGCGGCCTGAAGGGTTAAAGTCAGGATCGCCAGTTTAGTCAAATTCCTTGATTTCGTTTTGTACATATGCGAAAATGGCAAAATCCGTGAAATAACATTTATGTTCTTTTTACTAAAAAGAGTAGAATATATGTACGATTTATTTATATCTGTAAATTTTGGGCGCTGGCCATTTTTTAGACTCGAGATTTTTTGAAACTTTCATACTTTGCAAGAACACTACCATGATTCTAATTGGATTTGGTTGAAATTAAATCAATTTAATACAAATATCAGAGGCCATCGTTTATTTAATACAAAGCTCTCTCTTTTACTACAACACAAGAATTCTTGACATTAGAGAAAAAAGTTTTCTTTTCGTTTTAGTTTTTTAGTACAATTTAAAATATTTTGCATTGTGTTGCCGATTATTACTTATTATTATATATGTTGCTAAATTATATAACAAATATTTTATGGAATAAAACCAGACGACTCCTTAACAAATTTCATAAACGCGACGTTTTCGATATTAGGTAACAAATAGCCCCACTATTGAAGTAATACAAATTTTTGCCCATTTAGATATGCGACTATCGTTCGTATGATCGTGGGTTCAATACCGTATACAACCATCTATCATTATTTAAGCGGCAGTCACCAAGACGTGTCTGACAAGTAATCGAAAAGTCTGGTAAATGCTTTTTAAACTGTAACGTTCAAAATTGTTGTAGGCAGGTCCCGTGAGTAATTCTAAAAATAGTAACATAGCGTGTAAGTTCTCTAAATTTGAAAGGCTTTAACACATTCATAGGCTGCACCGAGAAATTTTTTGCAGTGTGAAAATAGAAAATTGTCCGAGAGAACTAAATCTGATGAATAAGATGCGTGATGAAGGATTAGTTTCAACCATCGCAATATTGGATGTGTGAACTGCAGTATTGTCTTGATGAAACAATAATTTCTTATATCATAACCTAAGCGATGATAATCGATAAAAATAACCTTTTGCGAATCCCAAAACACAGATGCCATGAACTATAGATGGAACCGTCTTCGTATCATTTTTAAATATTCGGTTGATCTACGATATTTCAATACGATACGATATTTCAGCGATCATTCAATACTATTTTACGGTTTTTTTTTTAACCGTGTCTCAATTGGTCGAGCACTAAGGTGTTAATCTTGGCAGCTCTACCTAATATTTTACAGTCGTAAACGAAGGAGCAGAGAGGAGTAGAATCTGGCTTGGCTTTAATATTGGTTAGACTGAGACCTTTCAAGCAGAAATACTGAATTATATAATTATGACCAATTTTTCTCCTTGTTTAAAAATTCACTGAGATCGTTTACTTTTGATGGCTCATATAAAAATGCTGAACAACGTGGCACCTTGAAACTTGTTTTATTTGGGTGTCACTTTCCTCCAAATTCATTTTTTCAAACTACCGGCACCATCTATATGTCAGATCGGCTAGTTTTGAGACCGCCCTCGTAATGGCAATCCTCCTAATTAATTTAAAGTCCATATTGAAACAATTAATTATCTTTAGAGAAAAATAATTTAGATAACAAAAAATCTTATTATTAATTGTTTGCACAAAATCCTTATTAAATTGTTTAACAATAAGTAACCCGATTGATTTACTTATTTTAATATTAACTCGATTTATTCAATTTCTTATGTGGCTCTATTTGCATACATATGTAATCGTATGTAGCCCTTTTAATATTTTCTAATTGTCTCTCCTTCGTTCAACTTTTTGCTTCAACTGTCCATAACAAACTATTAATAACAACTGTTTTTCTGACCTCTTAAACCGATTATGCAATACTCTTCTTTCTGAAATGCTAATAGTCACGGTAGGTGTAAATAACTAATATGCGTACATACTGGTTAAAGCAACAGTACACCAGTATGTATGTATGTTGTTGTTGCTGCGACAATATTATTAGGGAAACAAGATTAGGGTGGCCCGGAATTCAGCATTTACAATAAATTAACATAATTAAAATTCAAAATTTTATAAAATAAATTTTTCTTTTTGTGTTAAATCAAAATCCAACATGCCAACTAGGCTACCAAGTCGAAGTATTTTCATTTTTCCCTTTAAAATAAAACAAATAGAAAACAAATTAATTTAAAAATGGGATAATTCTCTCAATGATTAAATTCGAGGCACAAGTATACCTTTTTTTCATGATGTTATGTTTCTAGTTCTAAAATTATATGAGATCCAAAGACCGTTTTTTGAATCTTGTATTTTCAACATTGATCAAACATACTCGTACATGAAATTCATCGAACATCGCAGAAACGTCTTTCAGCGATGTTGGATGTCTTATGGAAAAACGTAAGTTTCCTTTTATTTCATATTCTTGTAAATGCATACGAGTGAGTATAAATGTGTAATTTTTCTTTCATGCATTTCCCATCTTTTGCATAGTCCACTTTCCAATGGGAGATTATCCCATTTAGTTATATTACATTCATTTATTGTGGATTTTATTATGTTTTTTTTTTATCTTTATTTCTATTTTAATTTACATTTGGTATTGAAACTTACTTACACTACGCATTGAAACAACTTACATACTACACCTTATATTATAAAAAAAGTTAATTATGAAGTAAATTGTCCGATCGAAAACTTTAGAATCGTAGGCAAAGAAGGTGTGCTTGTGAGGGCTTACTATAATGTTATGTTTGGCCATAGGCAAACTTAAAAGATGGAGGTTGAGAAGCATAAAACTAAAATATCTACGCTCTGTAGAATTGCATAATAAAATATGTAGACATATTTTCGTTGGCTTTAGTATTATTTTGGGCTAGACCGGACGTGGCATCTCTTTAACTTTAAATATTCATGTAACGCAAAGAAACTAGTTCCCCGCCCACATTCTTCGAAATAGTTGGCTTGCAGAGCTCATGCGTAATGTTTCCGACAGGGACCGCTTTTATCCTCTTTGAAATTTTTTATTCGAGAATGTAAATCCATTCTAAAATCCACTATTACACTTCAGGCAAAGTCCCTTTACATTGGCGTAAAATCGTGATGGTAGCCAGAAGAGGAATAGCAAGTCGCTAAATTATCAACATTGATCTGAATAAGAAACATGATAAATTACAACTTAGTGAAGTTATATAAAAGCCATTATTTTTCCCTAAAATGGTCAAATTCTATGAATTTAGTTAAAGTCATTCTTAATAAATATGCAGAAGTCTAACAATCTGACATAATAATAATAAAGGGGCTTCCAAATAGGAAGGGCTGATCTTGAAACAGAATAAAAAATGTATTACCGAAATAACTTTTTCATTTGCAAGGGCGACGTTTGCCATTATGTTCGAAATGTCGAATTTGGTCGATAGCCTGGCCTATTTTTGCCTTGAGGGTGTCAGCGAATTGCGGTTTATTGACGAATACCTGCGATTTCAGAAAACCTTACTTGAAATAGCCTAGCGGACTCAAATCGCCTTTGAGAGAAATAACCTAACCCCCGAATCATTTGTGCTGAATGTCTAAAACCATATATCTATCGTCCGCATCCATATCGTTCAATATACAAAATAAATAAATTAGTTATTCGTTGGTTGGTCGTTGACGGTGATGAATAAAAAACACGGGAACCGTTGAAAAAGAACAATCACAAATGGACGGCGGTCTATCCCTTTGTTTTTCCACAATGCCTGTATTTTCTCTACTGAGAACCAGCCATTTATTCTTGCACTTGTTCGTAGTGCAAGCTCCAATTCACGAGTTCACTTATTCCTTTATCCTTGCACTTGTTCGTAGTGCAAGTCCCGATTTATTTATTGAATATGAATTTAGACTTAGCAATACCTTGGTTTACTTTTAGATTTCTTTGTTTCCCATCTGTGCAATATGATGCGCAGATGGCTTTTCGTTAATATTTACAAATTTATTATTTCGTTCTCATGATCTCTAGTTTCCGTCCCTTCAGCTGCCATCGCCAGTTGATTTACTGCTCACCAATACATCTTTGAATTTATCACATTTGGAAACGCTTCCAAATCTATTTGCTTCGGGCCATGTTCCTGTGACTTGCCGCATTTTTGGTCAGGTGAACACAAAATCATCGCAAGTGCTACAGTACAACAAAGCAAACTGGAATGAAATACGAAAATTTGTAGATGATGCTATCAAAAACAATAACTTAGACTCTGCAATAATAACTCACCTAAATATCGATGATATACTTTAAAAAATTACAAAAATAATCAAACTAGCTGAAGGAAAAATCCCGGTTATTGAGAGAGACTTTTGGCAAAAAAGACTCTCACGGTTGACGCTATATTTGATAGGAAAACGAAATCGATTTTGCCGTAAATTACAAAGATCACTAAATATCACGGAAAGAAATACGCTGAAATGTGTAATTAAACAGCTGGATCAATTCGTACAACTCCATGTGATAAATGATAGAAACATCAGCTGGAATTCATTTTTGCGATCGCTGTCACCTGGTAATAAAAAGTTTTGTTGTTAACCAAAGCTATGAAAGGCACTAAAGTAAGAATTGATGCATTGACAAGAGATGGCGCTAGTGTGCATAATAACACAGAAAAGGCTAATATGATTGCCAACGTTTTTGAAGAATCACACAAAATTACCTTAAATGTAATTTCATCGAAGGAATCAAGCGTAGCCAAACATATTAAATGGTTTGACAGACAAATAGTTTCAACAGACGAATATTGTCCAACTACTGTGGACGAAGTAAATTTTTTTGTAAAAGGTTTAAAAAATCATAAAACTCCAGGCCTTGATGGAGTTAAACCTATAGTTTTGAAGAAAATGCCTGACGTGCCTGACGATATTATAATGAAAGCTTTTAACTGGTGCCTAAAGAATGGCTATTTCCCAGCGCCTTTTAGAAAAGCTAAAGCTATGCTGAACTATCTGGACAAGATCTTTGAAAAGATAATTCTGGAAAGAATAAAGGAACACACGGAGAATAATTTGGTTTTAAAAGAGGAACAATTTGGCTTCCGGAAACAGCATTCGACAATACACCAAATAAAAAGAATTGTAAATGCGGTTTTAAGCAACAAAAGGCATCGGAAAAGTACTGGAATGGTTTTTCTAGATATAGAAAAAGCCTAAGATTCCATATGGCATGATGGTCTAATATTTAAACTTAACAAATTTGAATTTCCCATTTATTTACAAAAGATGATAAGAAGTTTTTTGGCCGACAGATCATCCATCCATTGTTAGTGTCAACGAAGAGTAGTCCGCACCCCCCAAAAATTCTAGCTGGTGTACCGCAAGGTTCGGTTTTGTCTCCGACTCTGTACGCCATATTCACATCAGATTTTAAATTGCTTAAAAATGAGGCTGTAGCATTATATGCGGATGACACTACCATAATGTCAAGTGGAAAAGTTTCAAATGCAATTATTAAGATTATGAAGAAATCGCTAGCTCATATTGGAAAATATTACACGAAATGGAAAATAAAAAAAAACACTTGAACTTTAAAGAACATGTTTTAAGTGCGCAGACAAAGCTATAAAATGTGGACGAGCATTATTCCCTTTACTTAACTGTAGATCTCATCTAAACTCCAAAAATAAACTGCTCATTTACAAAATGTGCATTCGTCCAATCCTGATGTATGGCTGTCAGGTCTGGTCTAAAAGATGTGCGAAAACTCATTTGAAGAAGCTCCAAGTCATCCAAAACAAGAACTTAAAACAGATACATGGCTTAAACATGAGGTATTCAACCCGTCGCATACATGATCGTTTTAGGGAGGATATATTACCTATACATACTTACATTGGCAAAATAAATGACAAATTCGAGAATCAAAACAGGCTATCGCATCATAGATTGTTGAAGAATCTAGAAGAATAACTGTGATATCTCTTCCTAAAGGTTTTATCCTATCTTTTTCCTTTAATTGTTTTCTCTTTCATAGACAAAGATTATTATTTGAAAAATAAAATATCGTACTTTGCTGTAATACTTTTAGTTTTATCTCAACCTATGTAATTACAAAAATCTATTAAACATTTTTTAATTGTATGTATGATAGAAGTAAAATAAAATAAA
The DNA here is from genome assembly GCA_019455685.1 of Philornis downsi. NCBI lineage: Eukaryota > Metazoa > Arthropoda > Insecta > Diptera > Muscidae > Philornis > Philornis downsi. Next base: position 9,155 of record JAHXMU010016803.1, read on the forward strand.
TAAAAAAGATCTCTTCTGGTACCCCAATGCCGATTTATCGAAATTTAATTTTTCCGCTGTAATTCTTAACTAGAAAGCTACACTTAAAAATTGGGATAACTACACCTTCTCTGGTAACTCCCATATAAATTACCGAACTTAATTCGTCTTAGATTCATATTCTGAATACTGCGTTGCGCTATATTTACCATTTAGATTTAACATCAATTAGGCACTCAATAAATTTAAATGAATATAAATTGCACTGACATGCCTTCTAGGCATCTATAATTTCTAAGCGGAAATTTGGAAAGTTATAATAACAATTTTAATTATACTTATTTTGTTGAGTTTTACTTTTTTTATAAGAACCTTGCAATTTTCCACGCCCCTTCCTGCATCCGTCACACTTTTCCATCCACACGAAGGGATGCTGAGAAAATGTACGTGTAAGTCGATTCATCATATAGAAATTTCTGTATTACCAAAACCAGGGTAATAAAGTGTTACTATTGTCACATGTCGCTCAATGTTCACCATCAGTAACTGAACAATAACCAACAAAATATCATGGTCCGCACAAACTGTCAACATTGACTAACCATTTTTGGAAAAATGAAAACTAGTTATTTGAGGGTATGCAAAAGGTATGATTTAAAAAAATATAAGTTTGAAATATGTAATTTTGAAAACATAGATGATCAATTACTATTTTTAATGTCAATAGTTGGTGAGTCTTCTTTTAGAGTTTGTTTTAAATATAAAAGAAAAGGTTTTTTACAAAACAAAAAGGCATTGTCGAGCGTGATATTTGCTACCTACATTTGACTTTCGATTATTATTTTTTTTTTTATGTTGGTATAATCGTCTCGAAGATATGTTGACGGTTTTATCCATATAGCATGTTTAATGTGTATATGAGAGGCATAAATAAGACAAGTATTTTGAGTGTTCGGCAATTTTCTGCTATCGGTAGAAATGAATCAATGAAGTTGCATCAAATTTTGTGTAAAAAATGCAATTAAGTGCTCAAAACACTTGAAAATTTGACAGTGGCATACACGGTGAGAGTACTCTGAGTCAAAAAAATGTTTACAAGTGGTACAAGTTTTTCACAGAAGGTCGAGAAGATGTGAATGACGACGCTCGCTCTGGACGCCTCATCACATCAACAACAGATGAAAATGTTAAGAAAGTGAAGAAAATTGTTATGGAGAATCGTCGAATCACAATTAGAGAAAAAGCAGGATGTCGGCATGTCGGTTGGCTCATACCATGCAATCTTTTCGGAAATTTTGGGGGTGAAGCGGCAGCGAAATTCGTTCCAAAATTGCTGAATTTTGACCAAAAACAACGTCGCATGAACATCGCTCTGGAATTGTTGAATGACGTCATCGATGATCCAGATTTGCTTAAAAGCGTCATAACTGGTGGCGAATCATGGGCATATGGTTATGACATCGAAACCAAAGCCCAATCGTCCCAATAGAAAAGTCCAGAAAAGCCAAGACAAAAAAGCATGCCAAGTTTGATCAAATGTCAAGGTTTTACTCACTGTTTTCTTTGATTACCACGGCGTAGTGCATCAGGAGTCTTACCACAAGATCGTACGGTAAATAAGGAGTATTGCCTTGAATTTATGCGCCGTTTGCGTGAAGCAATACGAAAATTGTGGAAAATAATCATGGCTTTTGCATCATGTTAATGCACCTACTCACTCATCTTTTTCTTGTGAGAGATTATATGGCCAAAAACAACACCGTTATCATGCCTCAGCCACCATATTCACCAGATTCGCCGATCGCTGATCAGAACTGCACTGAACAGGATTGGAAAAAACGCTGGCACAAGTGTATTATATCTGAAGGAGACTACTTTGAAGGAGATAAAATAGAAATTAATGAATAAATAAATATTTTTTGAGAAAAATTAACATTCACCCTATTTTGTTAACACACCTCGTATAACAATAACTATCGGTAATTCGGCATCATACTGATCAGCAGTAAAAATCCTTTCAGGAACAATGGTATCGTTGCCGGGAGGTGTTAGGCAGAAGTCAGACGATTTTCTGAAATTTGAAAAATAGAATCTTTAAATGGTATATAAGAGTTTTCGAAATCCAGTATCCTTGATAAAATTGCTATGTTCTTATCAAAAAAACTCTGAATAAGTTAAGCGAAATTATAAGTAAATGGGACGACACAAGGGACACGGCAATGCAGTCTATTATTTTTCAAGGAACTGATTTTATAAAAAAAAAATGCAGTGGAACAGTGCTTTTAAAAGCAATTGAAATATGGTAAAAGATTTCCCACGATGCCGCCGACCATCAACGGCTTCAACTGAAGTTAACATCGATAAAGTGAACGTATCACTTTGATTTGATTGATTCTCGCGTATCAATTTGCGGCATTTTCGAATTGCGTTGCTGCTCCGAGTTTTTTGCGTGAATTTTCTTCAAAAACTCATTCTTCTAATGGTCGCTAAAGACACTCTACAACGACTCAATTCCGATCCCTGAGGTTACGAGTTTGACAAGGCAAACCAGACAACAAGGTTCTGAACAACGCCTTTCAACTGTGCCGAAATCGAAAAAAAACTCATCAAAGTCGATCACTGTACACTCGCAAATTTTGCCGGAAAATATTACCGTGAATATTATGTGAGCGTTATGCGGCGTGGATGGATTTTGCATCACGATAACGTAACACCTCACAATACAATAAATTTTAATAAATACCAAATATTTTGCGTTTAATGATAATTTCGTTTTATTTTTTATAGCGTATTTATAGCGTACATTCCGTATTCTGGAAATCCAAATATGTTCGGGTTTATTTCTAAACCCTTCGTAGCAGTCAGATTCTTCTTAGTATTAATAACAATATTCCAATTGAATTTAAAAGTTAATCATTGAGCTTAAGAGATTTATGTAACTAATTAGAAACCCGAATACATTTATTTACAGTGGTTCATATAAATATTAAATAGCCATAACGACGGCATAGGAGGAATTCTGTAATGTTTTCTACATAATCCTTTAAAACCGCCAACTTGCATGTGTATGAATGAGAAATTTTCCGCTTTCACATTCAAGATAAAATGCATTCTCGTAGAATAGTTAATCGACTAAAGGATAGCATCTGCGGTAGGTTTGATGGTACATTTCGACGTTATAATTGCTATGGTGATTCCATTGGTCCGGAATGGATATGGGCTTCAGAACCATAACTGATAAAAGTCCTTTCAAGTCATGAATTAAGTTACGGAAGTAATCACACGAACGCAGAATCGGACTGTAAAAACGCGGGAACTTGAAAATGCAGAAAACCCTTCTTATCAATAATTTTTATTCTTGTATGCATTCCAGCGAGTTGATTTTAGTATACATGACAACGATATATTTCGTAGGGGACGGCATTCTATATTCACTATATCGAGAAAGCATGAGAAAGGATTACTCAAATGAAACTGCATAGAATGAATCTCGTCACAAATAAATATTCCTTCCTATAGGAATATTTTATGAAGGTCTTCCAGTAGATGCCAACAAAGAATACATCAAGTGCTATAAAATATGTTGTTAGTGGGTGACGTAACTCATAGGATAACATTTGCGACTATACTATTTTATAATCGAATCCATGAGGAAGTAGTAAACTGAAATTTAACACAACACAAAATTTTTATAACTGCCATGTTTTTTTTTAGTTGTGAGAATTGGAGACATTGCCAAGGCATCCTTAGGAAATGAAAGGCCCCGCTGTCTATCTAACTACACAATTCATAACATTCGAAATTGGAAATAAGCTGTAATGCTTCTGGATGGAGTTGGACTGCTAACGTTTGTTTCGCTAAAAGGTTTTTTAATCCATGAATTTCTTTAATTATAAATGCACCTAGTATAATATATTAAATTTTCAACGAAAGAGTTCTTCCTGAGATGATGCTTATAAGGACCTTTTTGAATTGTCTACAACTTCAGAGGTGTTCACTGATTACTACAGGATTCATTATGTTCACAGATTTTGATGAACATGTATAATTTTGATGAACATGTATGATTAAACATGTATAATTACTTATCTTTGTACGATAGTATTTTATACATATTTATTGGAAATTTAAGCCACAAAAGTTGTTAAGAATATTGGGACAAATAACGATTGCCGAAAGCATAATAAACCATTGTTTAATAGGAACGCTTCTCTGATATTTTTACGGTAGCAGTTTTGGGTTTGCACTTCAACTGAATTTATGGCAATCGATTTTTAATGCGACTGAATTCTGAGCACAGATTAAGTGTACTCAAGTACCAGACACTTTTTTTAAATAATGATAAGAGCTGAAAGGAAATCCATCACATTTGAGGCCGCTTTCATTTGTATACTCATACGTAAAATAATTTTAACGTTACATTTTAAATGTGCAGATAATTTGCGACATTTCACGGCCTAAATCATTTATTCTCTTAAGCGTGTATTTTAAGAATAAAAAAGTGTTTATCCACATTGAAACTAAACTTAGTGAGGACCATCGGAAATTTAAGTTAATACACAATATATTACGTTACTTGGTATGTTGAAGCAGTCAATATGTTCTTCCCTGTATTTTTTAAGTGTTCAATTGTTTAGTTCATATTCATTTTGACAATATGCCATAATGTTTTTTTTTATAGTTTATGTAAAAATACATGGCAGGGCATATTCCCATTCATTACGCGGATTTTGCGTTTTGGAACTGAAAACTTCTAGAAACATTTGCCAACATGCATAAAGTATCTACCAATTAGGATTACTCTCGTATTGAAACTGAAATATAATGCTGCTTAATTGTCTATTACACTAATCCATTGTCAAATTTGGCTACACAAAAACCAGTTTCTGCGATTTACAGCTTTTAGTTTGACGTTTACAAAAAAATGATCAATTATTGAGCGCTGAAAGTAATAAATGCACTTTGTTATTACAGGAAGTAGAAAATATAACTCAAAGTAAATGGTCACTTTGTCGGTTGAAGCAGTCCTGAAGGCCTTTCTTACATTTTTTTAATTTTTTCGCTTGCAATGTGCCAGTAGCGAAATCAGCAAAGACTTCAACCGACAAAACATGTTGCAATACCTTCTGTAGAAGGCATATGAAGGCGATGAATAAGTTGTTCATAGATTAAAATTCGATCATCAGCTTTAATACATTCCAAGCTCACTAAATCGAGATAACGTTATTAAGGACATCAGGACAGCGTGGAATCAGTTCCGCCACCCATTACTACTCCCATCATTTGAAAGACTAATAAGGATTTTCCAGTAGATGCCGGCAAAACTGCCTTTACTATACTACAAGATTGTGTTCAGTAGCTGTGGCTGCTTACAGAAGATCGATAGTTCAAATACCAGTGGTAAAATAAATTTAAAAATTATACACATCGACAATTTCAATATTAATGTTCTAGTATGCACCACGATTTTCTTCTAATTCTGAGAATAAGAGACCTAAAGTAATGCCTCCTGTATACAACAAGAAGGGAAGGCCTTTCTCTTCAATGCTACCCCGAGTTATTTGGAAACAAAGACTTAAGGCCTCTAGGATTGAAGTGTCCTCCAAAAATATGGGGAGGCTATTTAAATGATAAGTTCCACTACTAGCGTGTGCATTACTCATGCATCCCATTTTAAGTAGTTTGTGTAAAAAATACATGATGACTAATGCCACTGGAGGGCAGTAGAAGGAAAAGTGTGATTCTAGAAAAATATCTTCTAAATTATGTAGTTTGTATGGAAAGTTCTAGAAAGTGCGGTGTCACCCTTGCGATTATTTTACATCTAGCCAAATATTATAATTTAATTTCACAGAATTTCGTTCAGCTGGATAAAACGACATACCACAAGAGATGTGAGTAATCGGTCTATTTTTCTACCCATTAGAAATTACAAAGTAAAAACTAAAATTCCTATAAACGGTTAATTTGTGTTGGAGGTAACAACAATGAAGGGAACTAACAATGAGATATACATATTTTCATTCCTGGAATTGACCTTAGCAAATGCTGAACGTGCAGAAAGTTTCGCCAAATTTCGTGCAACTGGACAAAAGATATGGACGTAGCAACATGCAGGTTAAATCGGTCATATGTATTGTAGGTACCAAAAATTGTACCTGGGAGTGGTTAATCGTTCGATTTTTTCAGATTTAGCCAAGCTTAAGGTATAAATTTTGGGTAGATGCTGCCTAACGATAAGGAGTTACAGAGGAAAAACTGAATTTCGAAGACCGGTCAATTTGCCCGTTTAAACTGTGCCACCCGGTGAAAATGCTCACAAACAAACAATACCTACAAATGGCACAACTATTGTGGGTGCAAACATGATCGTTCCTTACTACTGAACGGTGAAATTTCTGAGTAGTGGAAAACTTCTCGCCCATTAACTCGGTAATATTGACATATGCAGAAGTCTTCAGAAATAATCAGAGCTACAACGATATTAAACATTGAATTGACGAACCTTAACCTTCTGTTCTTGAAATTGGGAATGGAAAATTGTAATTATTATTTACGGAATTTAACGCAATTACAAAAACCTCGTCAACTTTCAAATGAGCAATTTGTAAAAAAGCACAGAAACATGTGCGATTTAGGAAGTGATGAGCATATCTAGATTTAGATGCATGGAGTTAACTTTGAAGCTAGCATATAAAATTTCGGGGAATAAATTTTTGGTGAGAACACACCATCACACACACATCAAAGGAAAAACAAATTGTTTGGAAAAATAAACATTTAAGCCGAATTTTCCAGGTGGTTGGCCACGGAGTAAATATAGAAATAAGAATAATAGTATAAAAAGGTAGGCTGTTATCCTTAATGGTATAAACTTTAAAAAAAATAGTTAATGGCTCAAAAAACCAGCCGAGTTGTGGTGTAAGATTTGCCTAGCTTTGGCTAAAGTGAAGTGAAATCGTGATTTAAATTTGGGAGCTGCTGAACTTTCTGTATTCCACGAATGAATTCCTACAATTCTAGAAAGATCCATATTTTCTTTTAATAGTGCGAAAGTCGCTGGAGACATGAAAGTAACTGGTAGCGTGATAGGGTGTTACCAGTATGACGTGCAAACCAGTCAACAAGCATCGGAATGGCACCTTCCAAGTGAGTCGAAACGTTAAAAACCATGTCAATCAAATCAAAAGTCGATGAAAAGTCAGGGAAACGTTGAGTATTATCTTCGATTATCGTGGCACTCGGAGTTGCTGGTAGAAGGTTAGACCGCAACTTAAGAATGTTGTATAGTCATTATGTGGTGTTTGAAAGGCAAAGTTCTAAAAATCCAGATTCCTGGAAGAAAATTCATGTCTTTTGCACCACAAGGCTGTCATTGTAAACGAATTTCTGGCCAAAAAAAACAATAATTATCGTTGCGCAAACACCTGAAAAAGAAAACACAGCAGTTTTGTCTGTGAAATTTGTTTAAGCGCTAAAGAAGAAAGAAAGAAAGAAAATTGTTAGCACTTAATCATAATTTGTATATGACATACCAACGAGTACTGCCACCAAAATCAAAAAAAAAAAAACTCATTAAATCAAAAATCAATTTTGATTTGTTTTGTTTTTATCTAGTTTTGATATCATGTAATACTCACGTGCAAATTAGTTCAGTGTTAATTTATCATAATCGGTGAATTGTTTGCTTTTCCAATATCTGTAAACGTTAATTGAATAAATGTTATCTAAAAATAAACCCCCAAGTGGAAATATTTTGATGAATTGTAAATTAATACGAATTGTAAATGAATCTATCTTTCATATCTTTGGTGGTTTGTTGAATAATTTTGCAATAACTTATTTATGATGGTCTTCAAACTTGAATTAAGCGAGTTCGGTTTTTGGGATACCATTCTGTGAATTTCGGAAAAGCAACATACACACGAATATTTGCGCGTAACTCTCTTCAAATGCAACTAATGCAGTATTTATAACATACATTAACGTTATTGGTTCAGTTAATGGTTTTATGTTCAGTTCCTGTCCTGTCCTAAGTCAAAAAAAAAAAAAAACTTTTGAAATCTAAATATTTGGAAAGAAGCTATAACTCCATCAATATTTTGTGGCTATATTTCTCGGTGTCTCTCTTGAAATCCATTTTGACCTCAAAAAATAAGTGGAAAACCGCAGTTTATGTCTAGATAATAGGAATGAAAAGAAAAAACTCAAATTCGTTCCAAAAAAACGAAGAAAACTTCTATCACAGCATGCCGATATGGATTTATACTAACTTGAATTATCTTATACTGATTTTACACAATGTTTGCATAAAACGGTTATTCAATTCGTTCGAAAAGCGAACGAACAACTATTTGCGTTCGTCTTTGTAATTCTGTAATCATATTCGTTTTGAATATGAATATTGAATATTTCATAAAAACTATGTTAACAAGTATTTCGTTCATAGACGATTCGTTCATCTACCGTTGTGAACGTTTTATGGAATCAGGCTGTGAAATTCAACAACTCATTGACTGATTTTTATTTAAAAAATTGTTGGAAAACGCTATTGGACAACAGGAGGACTATAAATGAAAAGTAATTGTTATTTATACGCGCTATAATAAATGTAAAAATTGTTACTTTCAGAAAGATATTACAAAAATTATATTATATCGGAGGGATATGTGTAATATTATTATATCGGAGCGATATAATAAGAGTCACAAACAATTCTTGAAGAAAGGTTTTTTTGATATCATTTGCTAAACTGCTAAACCTGATTTTAAATTGTAATTTTAATTTTTTTTTTCAGACTATTTTTTTTATCAGATATATTTAAGTTTAGGAATATATGGATCGAACTAGGTAACTACTGTGGGATATTCCAGAAAGGAACCATGGAATTAGTGTGGCAGTGCAATTCATTTGCATTCTGTAAACTATCTATCTGTCAAAAGCCTGACATGTGCCAAATTTGGCTGAATTCAATGCAACTGCTTGAAGGATATGATTGAATCAGCCATGCATGTGGGAGGCACTAGAAGCCGTGTGTCAATGTACTTTACTTTTATTCTCAGAACCTGAATTCAGTTCAATTCGTTAAATGGTATGAACTTAGAATATATGGGTTAAATCGACCACTTTTATAGGAGGTATCATATGTGGCATGGTAAACTGGTCAGATTTACCAATCTTTATCAAGAGTTACAATTCAGTTAAGACAGAAACCTAGAATGCTATTACCTAGCAAAAAATAGGGCCTTTTGTACTAGAGTTGCCAGAAGAAGCGTTAAAGCACCGTTTATATTTGAACCTTAATAAACCAAATTTGACTGAATTTAATGCACCTGAGCAAAACATGCAAAATTAAAAGTCGATCATATGTGTGGGAGGTATCAGAAGAATGCGGTAATCAGTCGCTTTCTTAAAAAAAATAAATTATGCTCTGTGCTTTAAACGGTTCCTTCAGACCGTTACATTTTTTGCCGCTTCAAATAATACATATATTCACTCCTCCAGGTGAATACTTAACTAGTATAGAAATGTCAGTCTCAATTTGAACTCACTTACATACTTAGTTAAAAATTTGAGAGCGTAGATTGAATTCCGCAATATCGGTCAATTTTTATTTGAGCTGTCAGAAAGGGTGTCCGATATTATGTAGACTATTTACCATCCCCGGCTGGGAACGTGCAAAATAATAGGTTGATCGACTTAAAAAATCCTTCCTGCTGGTAAAGATATTAAAGTGGTTAAACCGATTATTCGAAAAGGGCATTTCCGTATTTTTGGGTAAAAATCCGGCCAGCCGATTTCAGATTCAAATTGCCATGATTATTTTATAATCTATCAATGTTTATAAAGAAATAACGACGGAAAAATCGGTTAACTAAGAATTCAGTGCATGGAGTTATTATGCGTTTTTCGAAAAGTGGGTATTATTGAGACTTATTTCTTACTGATTTTCGAAATGACGCCCAGACGACTACACCTGTGTTGAACACAGTTCATCCCCTTCACGAATTAGATGAATTAACATAAAATTTCTAAGAATTATATTGAATTACTTCGAATCAAATTGAATTAGATT
>JAHXMU010016806.1:0-11493 GCA_019455685.1 Philornis downsi
GATTGCCAACCGCCAAATTTTTATTTTTTTCTTTGATTTTTTTTTAATAAACATGGATCCGTCGAATATGGGCAACCCTGTACATATATCGTACTTGAATGTTCTAGGCGCAGTTTTGATGATCTTTCTAGAGTACATACTTATACAATTTACACTCATATACTACATCAGTAACAATTGTAAAATTACAAAATAATGGAATTTCTCAATTTCGTTCAGTACTTTCTTTATATGAGCCAGAAGGTTTAATTTTTTATATAATTTCGGATTATTAAATGGAGTTTTTCTTTCTTAGATATAAAACCTCACTTTTATTCATTCTTTTATCACCATTAAACAAAAATTCTCAATTTTGATTGTCCTTTTCTCATTAGTAAATGAAAATTGATCTTTTTTTGGTAAAATATATGTATGCATATTAACAATAAACCCAATTACTGTAGGTAGTCTAAATAGTATCCTTATTAATAAAAATTGTGAAATATTATTGATAATTTTGAAAAATGTATGAAATTTTCTTACCGTGTTATCCATTTTCCGGTTTCAAAAGTAAAGTTAAATAAACCGCACATAAAGCTATGATTTCGATGAAACTCTTATTTCATTATAATGCTTGGATTTTGCCATTTTGTACGAAACACAATGTCATTTAAATGATCTCCTCTGGATAGATTAGAGCAGTGGATCCTTTTGAGAGTTTTTCGCACATTGCGATAACTTGGCGAATGTTGTTTTTCAAATGCTTTGCGGACTATCCACGTAAACAAGGTCTTTGATAAGGCCCCACAAAAAAAGTCTAACGGCTTTAAATCGCATGATCTTGGTGGTCAATTGACATTGCCAAAGCGTGAAATTATGATTTGTGGAAACTTCTCATACAATAAAGCCAAAATCGGTCGTGTTATGTGGTTCGTGGCACCGTCTTATTGAAACCACATCCACTCCAGTTCATAATCTTTAATTACAGTTCAAAAAAGTCGATTGTTATACAGCTATAGCTCTCATTTCCAGCGTCCCGATGACGCCTTCGTTCCAATAACACCTTCTAACCAAACAGTCACTTATTCCAGATGCAATGGCTTTTCCACAATCACTTTTGGTTTCTCCGAAACTCACATGCGACGATTTTTTTTTTTTTTTTTTGTTGACGTAACCACCAAGTGAGAAATGAGCTTCATCGCTGAAGAAAATCAGCATTGAAAGCCTGTTGCTGTAGTACCCAATCAGGATGTTTATGGTGTTGTAAATGGTCAGTCTTCTTTAATCGTTGCGTGAGTTGGACTCTATATGAATGGAGGTGTAAATTCAGATGCAAAGTACGATATAATGAGTCGTAAGATAGGCTCAATTGCTGAGAACGCCGTGGATTCAACAAATTTCGATTATCCGCCACACTTTCACTAACAGAAGCGATATTTTCAGCACTGCGTACATAGCGATGATTCACAGGCCTGATTACAACTATAACGCTCCCAGTTTCTTCAAATTTATTTACAAACTGGCTAATTTCTCACACAGTAGGTCGATAATGACTAGTATAATCCCCCCGTAATGCATGAGAAGTGCCCACGTTTGAATTACCGCTTTTGTTGTAAGTTCTAACTAGTTTTACGAGTTCTTCGGTTATTAAACGATCCATATTCGTAAATGGCAAACCTTTCACTAAATAAATAACACTTCAGATGACTGGTATTTAACAACTGACAGCCTCGCCAGATCGTCGGTTTTGAAACAACTGAATGGATAACCCGTTATGTAGAAGTATTAACATTAAACCGTATTATCGTAGGTAGTGAAACCATTACCGCTATCAATAACAACTGTGAAAGATTGTTTAAAATTTCGAAAAATTTTCAACAATATTTTCGGGAAAAAATTTTAAATTCAGGTAGGATTGTAATATTTTTCCTGACACAGATTTTTAAAAAATATTAAAATTTGTAATCGATTTGAAAAAAAGAAACAAAACCGTTAATTTGTTTGTTAGATTATAATCATTATAAATAAAATGCTTCGAATACATTTTTCTATTAAAACACTCACATCTTGCATTAAATTGTACAATAATTTCTGTGCAGGAATACTGCTTAATCAGAGATTTTGATACAGTTACTATATCCGTATCGAAACGTCCTAGCAATGCGATACATTTTCGCCATTATAACGTGGTTCCATTTGGATTCTTCACACCGAAACGGTGGATGTGTTATCGTTACGATATCTTTAAAAATCTTCAAGAAATTCCATAATACGGGATGTAATGTTTGTTACATAATGCGTATTAACGCTATTTCAAACAAAACAAAAGCAAAGCACACAATTGTTTAGTTTTTTTAATTTAATAATATTTCAACAAATATATTTTAAAGCATTCAAAACCAAAATGTTCAAACAAATAAATGGTATTACGTTGAAAAATGAAAGTAAATAAAACACTCAACTAAACAGTTCAAATATACAAAAGACTTAACAAACAACCATCTTATGAGAGTCATTCATTCATTCATTCATTCATAAAAGATGTGCATCAAAGTTCAAATGTTACACACATGGATAATTGTTTTGTTTACAAATGATTCATTATTACAAAACAGAATTGTTACATTTGCTCCCCTTTCTTGTCGTCTTCACCAGCACCATCTTAAACTTTACGCAATGAAAATATTTCATCACGTAAAAGCCAATGCAAAATCCATTTAAAAACTATGTAAAAAAATGTTATGTGAAAAATGTTATTGAAGCGACTTTGCTTTCATATCAAAAAGTAGAAAAAGGAAAATAAAGGAAGAACGCAAGATTTAAATTTTAAATAAAACACAGATATTTACAAAACAAAAAAATCGTGAAACTTTATTATATCGTAAAGTAGACAGAATGAAGTTATGTATGGAACAACACATCGGGCAGATGGCCGCCGCGGCTTTGCTAGCACACACGCGATCTTTTAATGAAATTTTCAATGACCGTTTTGCATAAATGCTGCGGTATTTCATTAATGCAGCGTCCAATTTCCTCTTTTAAGACTTGAGTCGTCGTCGGCTTATTCGCGTAAACCATCGACTTCAAAAAACCCCAAAGGAAAAAGTCTAATGGTGTTAAATCGCACGATCTAGACGGCCAATTCTGGTCTCCAAAATGCGAAATAACACGATCGGGAAATGACTGATGCAGCAATTGAACTGTTTCTCTGGCTGTATGACATGTGGCGCCGTCTTGTTGAAACCACATGCCTTCCACATTCATTTCTTCAATTCTAGGCACGAAAAAACTAGTTATCATTTCACGATACCGAACACCAGTGATTGTTTGAGCTTGACATGCCTCATTTTCATAAAAAAAAAGGTCCAATAATTCCTCCAGCCCAAAATCCACACCACACAGTGACACGTTGAGGATGCATTTGCTTCTCGTGAATCACTCGAGGATTTTCCTCACCCCAAATGCGACAATTCTGCCTATTGACGTAGCCATCAAGATGGAAATGGGCCTCGTCACTGAAGATGATTTTATCGGCAAAATCAACATTTTCATGTTGTCTCTTCAATACCCAATTAACGAACTCCCTTCGCTGTCCATGGCCAGCTGGCTTCAGTTTCTGAGTCAATTGAACTTTGTATGCAGCATGAAGGTGCAAATCTTTCGTCAAAATTCGCTGCATAGTGGATTTGGGGACACCAATTTGCTGAGCTCAGTGTCGAATTGAGGTGGATGGAGTTTGAGCGACATCATCACGTACGGCTGCGACATTTTCGGTCGATCGAAGTGGTCGAAGGCGCGTTGTTGTCTTTACATCACTAACAGACTCAGTTATGGCAAATTTATCCATTAATCTCTTTACAGTTGAATCTTTTGGAGCATTATTGTGACCCCAAATTGATTGCAATTTGCAAACTGTAGCCGCAAAACGTTCACCGTTTTGGTAAAACAATTTCACAATGAGAATGCGTTGTTCATTCGTATAGCGCCGCATTTTTACTAACCTCGTACCTTCTGCTAGCAAACAATAACAATTGTTCAAATGTCAAACAATGACACTTCGAATGGCGCCAAGTTTAAATCTTGCTTTCTTGTTGGGACACCCTTTATAAATCTAACAAAAAGGAAGTCATTTAATTGGAAATTGGAAGGAAACATAGGTGATTAATTGAAACAATCTAAAATGTTAATTGAAACATAACTCCAATGATAGATTGAAACCTTTGTTCATTTTGTTCTGCTTATTGCGTTAGCTTTATACGAATATGTACGTACCGCTTGACGTTTTTGGTTTTATTTTGTTTGACGTTTTCTTTAGATGCCTCTTAGTTCCGTTTTCTAATGGTGGATCTTCATTGTTTGATCTTATTCAATAACAAATCAAGAGATTTGTCTCAGTTTTGTTCTCTCTGTTGTTAACACTGATTAGTTGTTTAGTGTTTTATTGTTTAACGTGGGAATATATTTGAATGCTCCTATCAATAGCTTGAATGAAATGCCAGATATGCCACAGGAATACGTTATTTATGATAAATATATATGTGGTGTACCATTAAAGATTTTAAAAATTAACAAATGCAGAGTTTTGTCCAGCTATTTACAATTATTTATTTTATTTAAATATTGAATTTTAACGACTACTTGATAGGTTTTATCACTTGGCGAAAAAAATAAAACTTGTTCTTTAAGTTTTATTCAATATCGTTAAAATAGTTCTTCTTGATTCTTTTTTTTTTACTTTTTTACTTGAAAAAAGAAACGAAAAATTGTCAATATTTTGGAGGCTACCGAGAAGAAGTTCCCTTCAAGAGTCATAAAGTCCATCCTTTCATTCAGTTGACATTTCGATTCATTTATATAAAAAGATTTATCGGGATCGTCGAATTAATCTCGTCATTTGATCCAATTTTTTCCCCTTGGTCATCGTTTTGAGAACTGCTAACAGACGATAGGCATTGGGGACAGATCTGTAGAGTACGGTGTATTCAATTTCACCATTATATGCATATTGATTATCTTCACTATTTGGAGAATTTTTATTATAATTTCGTCCTTCAGACGTTCCAAAAGTTCCACATAATTTACGCTGCTCTCTGTTTTTCCCTTTGCAAGATAATCGATGAATTGAAATTATCTATCCGAAGTACTTAACGTTTTTATGTTTTTAGTATCATTGCATGAGTTTCGATACGGATTTCTATCCAGATCCAATCCATCCAGCGCAATACTAATTGGACTTAGGAGTACAGTAGACGACACACGTTTCTTCTGTTATCTTTGAACAAATGAAAAAACCCTCTTCTTTGCCTTTAAACTGCTCCAAACAGCGTTCAGAATCAGTAACATGCTAATGTTTATGCTCCACAGTTAGCAAACGCTTTGTGCGTTTGGGAATCACTTTTCTTTTGCCGAAATTTACATGCGAAATAGGGAATACACTATCTTTTGACTGTTTCTACTGTCTTCTACTACTTTAATTCTCGATTATCATAAAAGATTTTCATGATTATGGTTTCTTGTGTCACCACCTGCATTCAGCACATTTGATGCCCTTGTACGACCTCGGTTAAAATCAGTAAACCATCGAAAAGGCTTTTGTTAAGTTTGGACGGTATCTCTCCCGTCAAAAAATCAAACGAAGTACGTTTTTTTCCATTACCATTATTGTTATTTTGTGATTAAGAAACAAAATTCAAGAAAATAGTTGCATTTTGAGAACAAAGCTCTAACTTCCAGAAATATGTACACTCATTATTCTATGAGTAATAAATAAAACTTAATAAAATATCGTTAACGTTTAGTATATGTGTATAGGCTCGAACTTGGACTGGGGATACAATTTTGGCTGAGCCAAAACTTATATATTCGACTACAATGTGTACTGGTCTGCAGCGGATGATATACCGATATACCGAAAGTAAAGAAAATTGTTATAGGGAATCGTCGAATCACAATTAAAGAAGTTACTGAAGATGTCGGCATATCGGTTGACTCATGCCCTGCAATCTTTTCGGAAATTTTGGGCATAAAGCGTGTCGCAGCGAAGTTCGTTCCAAAATTGCTGAATTTTGGCCAAAAACAACGTCGAATGAGTGTCGCTCTGGAACTGTTGAATGACGTCAACGATGATCCAGATTTGCTTAAAAGGGTCATAACTGGTGACGAATCATGGGCATATGGTTATGACATCGAAACCAAAACCCAATCGTTCCAATGGAAGAGTCCAGGAGAGCCAAGGCCAAAAAAAGCACGCCAAGTTCGATCAAATGTCAAGGTTTTGCTCACTGTTTTCTTCGATTACCATGGTATAGTGCATCAGGAGTTCTTACCACGTATTGCGTGAAGCAATACGAAACAAACGTCCGGAATTGTGGGAAAAAATTTATTGCTTTTGCATCATGATAATCCACCTGCTCACTCATCTTTGCTTGTGAGAGATTATTTGACAAAAAACAACGTTATCATGCATCAGCCACCGTATTAACCAGATTCAGCTCCCGGCAACTTTTTACTGTTCCCAAGATTGAAGAGATCCATGAAAGGACGGCATTTTGCGACGATTGAGGAGGTAAAAACCGAATCGCTGAGAGAGCTCAAGAGCATACCAAACAGTGCATATCAAAACTGCTTCGAGGATTGGAAAAAACGCTGGCACAAGTGTATTATATCTGAGGGGGACTACTTTGAAGGAAATAAAATAGAAATTGATGAATAAATAAATATTTTTTGAGAAAAATAGAAATTCACCTTATTTTTTGAACACACCTCGTATATTTGACTACAATTCATATTGGTCTACGGCAAACGATGTACCGATTACTTATCAGACAATTTGTCATGGTATGCTCTTGCGCAGCATACCAACTTAGCTCGTTTTTTTTCAGTGTAAGATCGACTGCAATATATTTTTTGATATTTTTCAATAATCATGAAAATAATTTGGGCTGTCCTTCCTTCCCATATGTTTCAACAATCACCGAATATTGTTTTTAATAAATGATTCAAAAATAAACAAACATTCCGAAGAAAGGCAATTTTACAAAAAGTTCATTTAGTCGTTGTATGATTTCAGACACTTCAGACATGTGCGATTCGCAATGTGAAGGAGGAGAACCTATACCAACTTATCGTTAGATAAGTAGGCGCGTCAAAAATGCCAGAAACTTTAATTTTTCCGGAAATGATTCCAGAACTGATCGCTTAATTGTGACAGCTGCAGTCTTAGTGTATCGACACAATGTTCGATATTTTTACACCTTTGCCTGCAGGAATAAAAGTACAGGGTGGCGAACGAATCGTGCTACTGTAAATTTTCCATCGTTCCATCGTGGGCATCGTTATTAAGGAGATTTGTTATACCCATATCCGCGTTGAAGACGTATCCGTTTCAACAGCATTTAGTTCCAGCAAGATAGAGCCACTGCACACATAGCCAGACTGGTTATAGGGGAGTTCCGACGAAAATTACCAAACAAATTAATATCCAGAAACTTTCCGCTGACCCCCCAAAGGTCACCTGACTTGACTGCACCAAATTTTTTTATGGGATTATGTCAAGCAAGAGGTGTACAAACCAAGGATTTTGACTGAATTGAGGCAGTCCATTAAAACAATAATTGAGGCGATTTCGCAATAAATAATTTTTTGAATGAATCACATATACTTGAATGAGCATGAAGGTCATTTACGGTCTATCATTTTCAAAACCAATTAGTTATATAAAATAGAATTAAATTTTCTATACAATGAAAACAAAATTAATGAAATACAGGGTGTTCGTCGGGAAGGTATAGTGCTTTGCTTCGCCGCCAAACCAACGTGTTTTAATAGTTATCAAAATCAATCATCGATTACTGTGACGATGAGAAAGTTACGTGACATTTTTGGGAGAGACAACGTGCCAACAAGACGCACTATTTATCGTGCAGTGAATGATTTCGAAGAAAGATTGTCTGTAGCCGATAGGGCCACAACGTACTGCTAGGTCGGCTGAAACATTACTGCTGCTTAAGAAAGTATTCAAAACAATCCATCAACCTTAATTCGACGCCGTGCTCAGGAGCTTGGTCTTCAAAGAACAACTTTGGCCACAATTTTGCACCAGGATTTGCACTTGTTTCCATTTAGGATTCAGTTGACACAAAAGCTTCTTCCACAAGACCATTTACGCCGCCGTACATATGCCAATAGGAGGTTACAGCTCGCCCATGACAACCCCAATTTTTATGAAAAAATCATAATGAATGACGAGACAAATTTTCATTTGAATGGATATGTGAATAAACAGAATAGTCGGTTCTGAGCAATGGAAAGGTGACTGATGAATAATTCGATCAGTCAGTCACCTTTGCATCCACTAAAAGTGACAGTCTGGTGTGCAATTTGGTCAGGAGGAATCATTGGACGTTACTTCTTTGAAACTGAGAACGGCGTAATGGTAACTGTCAATGGGGAACGATATCGTGATATGATTGAAAACTTTTTAACGCCGCAACTGCATGCTTTGGGCTTGATTAACATGTGGTATCAACAAGATGGTGCCACATCGCATACAGCCAGGATTGCAATAGAATTACAGCGAGACCTCTTTCCACAACAAGTTATTCCAAGAAATGGTGATGTTGATTGGCCTCCACTGTCGGCTGATTTGACTGCTCCGGACTTCTTTTTGTGGGAATATCTGAAAAGCAAGGTTTATGCAAACAAACCAGAAACGCTTGAGCAACTCGAACAAAATATTCGTGATGAAATTAATGAAATACCGCGTGAAATGTGTGAGAATGTAATGAAGAATGTGCTTATAAGGGCTCGCATTTGTAAGGCTAACAGAAGCGGACATTTATCTGATATTGTATTTTTTTTTTTTAACCAAATGTTTATTCATGACTTTCAGTCATTTAAGCAGTGTCCATCTTTCTGGCTTGCTGGTACTTCTTAAAACTTGGCCTAATGTATAGCCAGATCCTAGGCAGTGGTAGTAAATCAGCATAGGAATTGACTGAATTTTCGAAATTCAATTTTGTATTGCTTTATAATGCTTGTAAAATTTTGAAAATTTGGCCGAAAGAACATTTTAAACATTTGGGATTTATCAGAAAGGGCGTGATTACTTTTCCTACATATGCTGAATTCACACAAATTTGACATACAGCATACGTTTGATAAATTTAGTGCTGAAAATGAAAATAGACCGCACTGTCATCACATACAAGTTGATCTAATTTATCGAAATTTCATGTTCTACCCTATAAAACCGTGTTCATAGACTGCAGTATATGATATGGGAGATATCAGATAGGGCGTGATTACTTTTCTAATATCTCCCACATCTTTTAAGCAATTGTACTGAATTTACCTAAATTTGACACACATCATACATTTGATGAATTTATCGAAATTCAGTTTTCCTCCTGTAAACCCCAATTTATACACTGTGGTAAATTTGTATTTCTAATTGTTACAAAAGGAATGACAAACTTATTATACCCTCCAGGATGTAAAAATTATCAACAACAAAATCATAGTCCAACACCAATGAATAGTCTATGTACTCTATAATTTTTTTTTCTAGTTTTTTTTTCGTTTTTGTTGCAGAAAAGTATTGAGCCCATTTAAATTATTCTATAGGTATAGTCGAACATAATAATTTCAATTAAATTTTTTTTGTTTTAACATACGGCAAGAATACCATGGTCCACAAATTTGGAAAAAAAAAATGACCGCAGAAACGAAGCATGTTTTTTAACTAATCTGGTTGCGCTGAATTCGAATCTGGCATAAAAATTGGGCTATCACGTCTTTTTCAGTTTTTATCGCATGCTGGCAATACTGTAAAATAGTCAATACTGGCACTATTATTAATTTGACAGATGCCCACATTCATTCTAAATCTTCATAATAGTAGCGTTTAAGCATGTCAGGGAGATCTCGTGTTGCTGATTCAAGCTATTTTTGCTTTGTGGGTGCTGAATATTTGGTTGGAAGAACAGGATATGCAATATTCGAATTATTAAAATATGCATATTTACATTATTTTGGTTTTGTGTGCGTTTTATTTAGCTTATCTTTAAAGCCGCGAAATAAACAATATTAGTTCCCGCTGTTTGCCAATAGATGGCGCCAGCTGTAAGTGCTAGTCGTGCTAGTCTGCTATAACCAAAACATCATAAACTAAACTTAGCCATATTTTACCCATATCGCTTCGACACAATAGTGATTTTCTTTTGACGTCATATCCTTTTGGTTGTGCGAATATACATGATTTTGTGCCAAATAATCGTCACATGCGGGAAGTATTGATTTTCTTCTTTTAATCGAAGAAAACGATGGCTGAAGCTTATCGAGAGCGTTTCCAAAACGTTTATGGAAATGCTGCTTTAAGTGAAACAACGTGTCGAGATTGGTTCTGTCGCTTTAAAGACGGTGATTTTTAAGTTGATGTCAGAAACTTGAACAAACCGTGGATGCCGACAATGTTTTGCAATGGTTGCAGAACTGTTTTATGTAAGTGGTCCAATGGCAAGCAGATCTATTTCGATTTTTCAATTCCTGTACTTTGGAAAGAGTCAAGTAACCACCAAACCGATTGTTATTTCTATTTAACAAAAGTTGCTCCATTCAATATGAAAAATCGGAAAAATATTACTTAGGCGAATGTCCCAACGGTCTCCAAAGCAGTTCAACGTCCACCAAATGATCCATTACCAGTCATTTCAAGTGCTCCGAGCAGTGAATCCGAAACATCTTTCACCAGCAGTGATAGTTTGTACCAGGCTGATGATGAACGCCATTTAGTGACTCAAGCTGAGCTGAATGATCTAATTCGGAATTTACATTTAACGAAGCAAGACGCAAAATTACTAGCTTCACTCACACGGTGGTAGAAACATCTTGCAGTTGGGACAAAAGTAACAATCTTTAGAGATAGAAGCTTGGAATTGGCTGCAGATTTTGAAAAGAAACACTCTATTCTATACTGTACTGATGTCGATGGTTTATTTCAAAAAATGGACCAGCTACATGACAAAACTGAATGAAGATCATTTATTGATGGCTCTAAGTACAGTTCGAAGGTTCTTCTTTTGCATAATGGGAATGAAAAACCAGCCATACCAATTGCTCATGCCGTTAATACAAAGGAAAATTACGAATCAATGACTGAAATTTTGTCATTACTTAAGTACAACGATAATAAATGGAAGATCTGTACTGTGTGATTTAATTTTTTTTTGCATATATAGTACAGACCATCGTAAATAACTGTAAATTAATCTGTTTTATTTGATTTTTTGACTAGTATGCTAGGAGGTTTCACAAAATATTGTTATTCCCTTCGTCTGTGGAATAGTCGCGCCATACATTACTTCATATAAAACCACAAAGTGCTGGAAATTCATCCAATACCGAAAAGTTCAATGCTGTACAATCAGACAAAAGGTCACAAGCTATTTTAAGATCGAAAAATGATGAACTCAGTACAGGGTTGCCCATATTCGACGGACCCATGTTTTTTAAAAA
>JAHXMU010016821.1:0-17960 GCA_019455685.1 Philornis downsi
CACACTGGACAGAGGATGAAAGATCACGGATGTTGTACTCAACGAATGCTATTTCATTAAAAGACAAGGAATGTTATAAACAACATTAACACAAACTCGTACAACTGCTACTGTGATCCAAGTCATCGTTTACTTTGTTAGGTTATTTAAAAAGTCCTCTTTCTTGTAAACACATCTTTCCTGTAAACAATTTCTGGGTGAAATTTTTGAAACAAAATTGTACAAAATACTGCAAGGAAGTGCAATGGCTGGCTGGCAAGTTATTTATTTCATTCACCACCACCACCAACCACCCATTTCTTAAAGGTGATCAAAGAAAGGGATTCCCGTCCAACCCAGCTTTATTTGTACAAATGTCAGTTAAAAGAAAAGTTTATTTCCTTTGAGGTAAGCAGCACATAAGGTGAATGTGAGCGAGTGACTGCATAAACGAGTGACTTATTGCGTGTGCATGTCCTTCCCGGGCGCTCAATGGGCGGTGTGAGAGTTTAATGCACTTTTGGTTTTGTAGTTAATCCTTGTCTTGTTAGTAAGTAGTTGTACACCCAAGATTTCAAAAAGTCATTGTTGCTTCGTTTTGTTTTGTATCCTCGAGATAGTTTCGTCCTTGTTTTCTTCATTCCACGGATATGTTTCATTTTTACTATTCTCACACCGTAACAAGACTGCAGGCAAGCCAGCATACAAACAACAGCAGCAGCAGTTTTACGTTTCGTGGGAATGAAATAAAATGACTTATGATGATAAATAGCTGTAGCGTGATATGTTGATTCAGTTAAGTTTCACTTTGCAAAAGGTCTTAATACTGTTACGTGAGGATTTGTGCTGTTTCCGTTGGGGAAACCTTTACTTGGTGGTCGCAGGTCGTAGGACAGCATTAGTCCATGGGAAATTAATATAACTATTTGCAATTGCTGAAGATGAACGGACGATGCTTTGGTGAAATGGGAATTGTTATCAATTTAACGCTTAAAGTGGAGAATTTTCTTGCAGATTTCCGGTTAGTAAAGAAAATTTGTTTTGAAAGTTTGAATGCGTACTTTGTGCAATCAGGGGAACTTCAAAGGAAACAGTAAATTTTACTGTCGGCCAACAAAATCAAATATGTTTCGTTTTTCAATATAAATCGAAACATATGCCTATTAAATATATAGGGTGGCGCATAAGTAACGTTAAGATTTGATCAGTGAATACATTTTTTGTTTAAGTCTTTTACTTCGTCTCTTTACTGAATTAACTAAATAATACTTGGGAACTTTATGATGGAAAGGCTCAGCACAAAGTAAAAAACCAAAGTTGTACAATTTTACTTTGAAAGTCAGCATTCGATTATTTAGATCATATCGAAATTTCTTTCATATTCGAATGCTCCTAGCGCTCCAACAATTTACCAATTAGTTCAGTGTTTTGGACAACAAGGGGCTGTCTGTGATCTTTCGCGTGCTGAAAGACCTCGTGCAATTCGAAATCGAGTGACCATTGCTCGAGTTCAAGCAAGTATTGAGGAAAACGCCGAAACTTCCTCCAGGCGACGTTTTTAGCAGTTTGAGATGTCTAGATGGTCTTTCCAAAGAATTTTACATATGTTATATCTTTTCCCATATAAGAGTTAAAATCAAATGATGCACAAGAACGCATTTAATATAGTCGCCCCGTTAACGTTAGTTATGCGCCACCCTTTATAATTTTCTTTAGAATACTATAAGATATTGGCCAGCTTTGTTTACTTGCAGTTTAAGAATTCTAAAATAGTGTTATATAACATGTTTTCATATGCATTTCTGGATCAATTTATTAATGAGGAGGAAACATAAATGCAAAGGGATAAAACCGAAATGATTAAACAGTCAAAATAATAGAATTTATAAGGAGAACTAGAACTGAAAAAAGCGAGGACGAGGAGTACGCCGGTAAGATGATGGCCACAGTTTTTTTTTCGTGATTATAACGCCCTGATGGGCCGCGTCAACAACTCATAATGGAAGAATGACTTTGGCACTTTTGGCGAGATAAAATGTCATCTCCCACAAAAACAAAGCATGTTTTTATGAGTGTCGAAAACCAAAGGCCAAATTCAACGGATTGCTTCCCTAACAATCCAAATACGCCAAATATAGCCCCTCCTTTACGAGCATTCCCTTTCTCAAGCCCAAAAAAAACATGTTTTGAGAGAAAAAAATTGATCTACAAATACACTCGCAGAAATATTCGGTTCAAGCAAGCGAATTGCCCACAACCGCAAATGGAGATCACCACAACCTATAATTTCTGTTAAGGAAACAGCGAATTCGAATCTCCCAACTAACACAAATAGAATTATGTTTTATATTTACGGTAAAACTCGATTTGAGAAAACGAAATAAATAAAACTGCAATCGGTTACAATAACCGTAGAGAAAACCAATGCAGGTAGAATAACTGTGACAAAATCGATAGCAAACTTGATAACTGCAGCCAAACGTTTGGTTTTTGTAATTAAATTTCCAAGAATATCATTGGAAAAGAAATAATAAAAAATTCTGTTGAGGAAACCGAACTGATCGAAAATTCTTATGGCAAATTAATTTCCGCTTAGATCGGTTATTCGGTTATTCATTTAGTGGTTTCAAAACCGCCGGCTTGGCAAAGTTGTCAGCTTTTAAGTACCTTTCACTTTATTTAGTGAAAGGTTTGTCATTTACGAATATGGATCGTTAAACAATCGATTAATGCAATTGGAGATCACCACAACCGATAATTTCTGTTGAGGAAATAGCGCATTTAAATCTCGCAACTAACACAAATATAATTATAATTTATATTTAATGTAAAACTTGATTTTAAAAAAAAATAAATTAACTAAGCTTCAATCGGTTGCAATGACCGTACATCAATAGCCGTAAATCAATATGGATAGAATAACAACATTTTGGTTGTTGTGACAAAATCGATAGCAAACTCGATAACAGCAACCAAATATTTGGCTTTTGTAATCAAATTTCTAAGAATATCATTGGAAGTTAAATAATAAAAAATTCTGTTGAGAAAACCGAACTGATCGAAAATTTCTATAATAAATTAATTTCCGTTTAGATCGGTTATTCGATTATCCATTTAGTGGCTTCAAAAGCGTCGGTCTGGCCAGGCTGTCAGTTTTAGTGTTCCTTATTTAGAGAAAAAGTTGTCATTTCCATATTCATCCATATTCCATATTCGATCCATATTCGAGGATCGTTTAACAATCAAAGAACTCGGAAAAATAGTTAAAATTTACTACAAATGTGGTGAGTCAAACCTGGGCACTTTTCGGACACTATGGAGTGGTTATGGCCGTCATAATCAACCTGCTGTGCAAGGAATTGGCAAGATTATAAAAACAACATGAAGAGACTAGACTGGAAGCTTTACGGATGTGGTCAGGCCTGTGAATCATCGCAATGTACGCTTTGCCGCAAAATCTCGCCGCTGTTAGTGAGAGTGTGACTGATACACCGAATTTGTCGATTCCATGGTGTTCTCAACAATTGGAAATATCTTACGGCTCATTATGGCATATTTTGCATTTGGATTTGCACCTCCATCCATATAGGATTCAACTCACGCAAAAAGCAAAGACATCTGACCATTCACAATGCCGTACATATGCTGATTGGGTGCTACAGCAGCAGGTTTTAATGCTGATTTTTCGAACAAAATTTTCTTCCGTGAAGAAGCTTATTTCTCACTCAATGGTTACATCAACAAACAAAATTGTCGCATATGGGGCTCGGGAACTCAGAAATGCTAGTGGAAAAGCCATTGCATCCGTAAAAAGTGACTGTTTGGTGGGCATTTTTGCCTATAGGTGTCAGTGTATGAAAATGCAAATCTTTCGTCAAAATTAGCTGCATAGTGGATTTGGAGACACCAATTTGCTGTGCTCGATGTTGAATTGAGGTGGATGGAGTTTGAGCGACATCATCACGAACACATCGACATCGACATTTTCCGTCGATCGACCTGGTCGAAGGCGCGTTGTTGTCTTTACATCACTAACAGACCCAGTTTTGGCAAATTTATCCATTAATCTCTTTACAGCTGACTCTTTCGGAGCATTATTGTGACCCCAAATTGATCGCAATTTGCTAACTGTAGCCCCAAAACTTTCACCATTTTGGTAAAACAATTTCACAATGAGAATGCGTTGTTCATTCGTGTAGCGCTCCATTTTTACTAACCTCGTACCTTCTACTAGCAAACAATAACAATTGTTCAAATATCAAACAATGACACTGTGAATGGCGCCAAAATTAAATCTTGCGTTCTTGTTGGGACACCCTTTACAACCTTTACAAGAAGATGTAAACAGAATTTTCCACAGATTGAATGTTTTTAGATCTACAATGGATCCATTGAATGTTGTTAAATCTACAATGAATCTTTTTTTTATTTATTAGTCCAATAACAACTTAAATCTAAAAAATAGATAACTATGTACAGTTTTTAAGTTTTATTCCAAGATTTTGCAACAACTAAATCTTGCTATTACATAAAAGTGAATTAATTGAATGAAATTGCAATCGATTTGGAAGGTAAAAAGGTTGAAAACCTTCATTTGCAAAACAGAAATAAACAGTAAAGGCAAATATTAAGAGAAAATTATTGTTCAATGAGTGATTATCTACGAATATGACCACTCATAGACACAAATTTTCAGTTTGATAAGTTTCCCTTATTAAGTTATTTATAAATCGTTACATTCTGAATATCCTTTAACATTTATATCAATGAGGCAAAGCATTTCCTTCTTCATAACAGACTTTGCATAACATTGGGCGTTAACAAATTACTTAAGTAATAATTCTACCTCTGACAAATTGAGTTTTAAACAAACGTTATCTGAGGAGCTGGCAAACACACGAACTTTATTTTATGAAATAATTGAAATTTAAATGAATATAAATTGGTTTTGTTATAATGAACGTAACATTACAACTGGAACGTTGTAACGAAGCACTGTATCAAAATCACTACAAAAGTTGCTTTTACCCCTCTCTTGAACACGCGCTATGCAAGAAGACATTAATACCAATTGTGGTCTTATTATGTTTCTTATGAGATTTTAATTATCCTCGACTCCTTACGATATCCCCTGGTTGATATGGTTGATGATGGTTACAACTTTATTGTAAAGAGAACAGTCGTCTCGAAGTTCCTACAAATTTGCATACTACTGCTACTGCTAAAAGCCATCGCACCAACTTAGAGGAAAATATTGCAAAGCTAAAGCCACTAAATGCAATACCAAGGATTTTGTAACGAAACGAATGCATGGAAAACTTTTCATTACGGACATTGGTAGACTGCAGTGGTAGTGGTTTGGTGATTTCGCTTATGCAGTGAATAGATTTCATTTTGAAAATTAACGCCTGCCAGCACAGCAGTAAATTTACAAATCCTTTGGATTTTTTTTAATGATGAACATAATGAGATTTGTTTTACTTTTATGCTGCTGAAAAATACGAATGCTGCGACTATGCGCTAAATGTGCAGAAGGTAATTATTACCATTAAAAGGATGTTTTTTGCACTAAAGTTCCATTAACATAACATCAGCCCAAAAGAAATTTGAGCAGGATTTGAAAGGACGATGACAATCTCAGAAATGGGGTTGGTATACTGCAAATGAAACAGTGTACAAGATTAATTATTCGTTTAACTTTGCATCAATCTAAACAATTATTTAATTCAATTAACGACTCGTTTTAATCAATTATTTAATTTAATCCACAACTTCATCAATTACACCAAAACAAAAATAATCTTTGCAAAGGTTATCACAAACGGGAAATGGCGATAAAAACCGAACAATTTCTGCATTTTTATCATGTTTTTCAAGTTTAAACGCAGTTTTGACTGTCGATCTAGAAACCTCATACGAGGTGTGATCAAAAAATAACCGTTATATTTAAAAGTATTTATCAATTTCTATGTTATTTCCTTTAAAGTAATCCCCTTCAGATATAATACACTTGTCCCAGCGTTTCTTCCAATCCTCGAAACACTTCTAACACGCGCTTTTTGATATCGCCAACAGCTCCTGTTTCGATTTTTCTTTTATCTCCTCAATCGTAGCAAAACAAAAAGTCAGCGGGGGCCAAGTCCGGTGAATACGTCGGTTGAGGCACGATTGCGGTTTTTTTTTTTGCCAAAAACTCACGCACAAGCACCGATGTGTGAGCTGGTGCGTTATCATGATGCAAAATCTATGATTGGGTTTTCCACAATTCTGTGCGTTTCTGACGAATTGCGTCGTGCAAACGGCGCGTAACTTCAAGGTAGTATTCCTTATTGACCGTACGACCTTGTGGTAAGAATTCGTGATACACCACGCCATTGCAATCGAAGAAAACAGTGAGCAAAACCTTCATATTTGACCGAACTTGACGTGCTTTTTTCGGTCTTGGACGAAAAAGCGTCTTCTGGACGCTTCCATTGGGATGATTGGGCTTTGGTTTCAATGTCATAGCCACACACCCATGATTCGTCACCAATTATGACCTTTTTGAGGAAATCTGGATCGTCGTTGACGACGATCAACAGCTCCTAAGCGATGCCCATGCGACGTTTGTTTTTCCTCAAAATCCGTAAAACATCCGTAAAAATTGCTTGGCATGAGCCGAACGATATGCCAACATCATCAGCAACCTCTCTAATAGTGATTCGACGATTATCCATTCATTTCCAATCATTTTCTTCACTGCTTCAATGTTTTCATCGGTTGTTGACGTGCTCGGGCGACCAGGACGAGCATGACGATGCTGGCATCTTCTCGGCCTTCCTTAAACCGGTTATACCACAATTGATTTTGTGTTCTGATCAAAGTAGACTCACCAAACGCCACAGTCAACATTTCAAATGTTCTTCCACATTTAATTTCATTTTTTGGACAAAACTTAACAGTTTCTTTGATCGATCATTTTTTCGAATAGCAAAAAATCGAAGAGCACACCGAAACACGACTAACCTTTTTATCTGTCAAAAACAAACTGGCAATCCAAAATGGCTGATATAGTCAACATACATATACAGTGATGTGAAAAATAATAAGGACACTTATGCCCAGCAATAATAATTGATCAGAAAATAAGTAAAATGAGAGAATTGCTCATAAATAACTGTATTTTCAGCTAATATATTACACAAACCAGTTCCGTTACAAAAATTCTTAGAATTTGTATACATTTAAAAAAAAATAGGTTATTAAGCAGAGATCAGTTGGTTTTGGTTGTACGAATTAATAAGGACAGTTTGTCGATTAACCAAAATAAAATAATATGAAAACTTTTAAAAGTTATTTTTTGTGTACAAAAGGTAAGAAGAGTGATTTCAGTGAAACTTTAAATTCAATTCGAACTTAAGAACAGCAAAATTTTGTAGTTTATAGGTAAAAAATTGACCTAGAACTAAGAAAAATTATTAAAAATTTGCATAAAGGTGGAAATTCTTATAGAAAAATTTCAGGGTTGCTTGGAATTTCAAAAACAATGGTTGAAAATGCAGTCAAATGGATTCCGGTAAGAGAAATACGTGGTAGAAAACTAAAAATTAGAATCTACAGTTAAACGTGGAATCATTCGATGTGTAAAAAAGAATCCATTTATCTCATCGATTTAATGATTTAAACATGGAAATTGCCACATCAACAATTTGAAAAACACTTATTAAAGAGAAGCTTAAAGCTCATAGTGTTAGAAAAGTAAGTACCAATGTTGTCGAAGAAGAACGTACAATAAAGGCTAAAATTTGCTGAAGTTCAGTCACGCTAGCCTCAAGAAAAATGGAGAACTATTCTATTTTCAGATGAGATAAAAATTAATTTATTTAATTCAAATAGGGGTATTCTTACTGTAATAAGACCAATTAATACGGAATATAACCCAAAATACAATCTTAAGACGGTAAAGCATAGCTGTGGTAATATCATTGTTTGGGGATCATTTTCCTACTATGGTATTGGGCCATTGTATCTTATACAGGGCATTTATGAAAGCAACAGATTATGTTGACATTCTACAGAATTGTATGCTTCCTTATGCCGAAGAAAATATGCCACTACGATGGGTGTTCCAACAGGACAATGACCCCAAACATACGGCAAAGTGCACCAAGACGTGGTTTGGGAATAACAAGATAAATTTGTTAGAATGGCCTGCGCAGCCTCCTGACCTAAATCCGATCAAGAATTTGTGGAATATGGTGAAAACTTCAATTAGAGAAAAGTGTCCCATGAATTGCGGTCAGCTACAGAAATTAATTCAGGCTGCGTGGAATGATATACCGACTTCAGTCTGTCAAAACCTTGTTGACTCTATGCCCCGTCGATGCCTAGCAGTGGAACTGAAATAAAGAAATATTCTGTTGGAATAACCGAAATACTAAGAAATTCAATTATTATAACTGGATAATTTATGAGAAGAGTTTATTGCAATTGAAATTCAATTGCTGCGATCAAAATCAAAATGGATACAAAATAAATTTCCGGTTGCAACAGTCTCTTCTCAGATGGTTATTTCTGCATGTGCAATGCATATCTGTTACCCACGTTCTGCTCCGTATTGAAATCTTTTGATAATTCTACACAACACCAACAACCAAGATAATATCCGTACTCTGATTCACTTAAGTAAGTCGACGCCAGTACATAGCTAATACAGGGCATGATGGATCCACCTACTTTACAGAGAAATTTTCTCACGAAGACAACCAGAATAGACTAATCAATTTTGGTCATAAGCCAGGAATCTTTGGTTTACATCAACACAGATAAAACAAGAGTGTGGTACTGATGGATTTTGTTTCGTAGAGGATCCATAATAGAAGTTGTTACTTAACTGACATCATTCATTCATTCATTGATGGCAAAGCTATGTAGGACAAAATGATCCATCAATTCAAAATTATAGTTGCCAGTATTCACGCGTGCAGCGTTCAATCAATTAGATTCCTTGCTCATCGACACAAATATCTTTGAGACAGACGTACTAACTAAAGTCGCACAGATTTTAATAAATATCTTTGAGACAGGCGTACTAACATCGCACAGTTTTCGACAAACTGTCCTTATTGTCGTCGTCGTAACTAAATTAAGGAGACTGCATGAGAAACTATCGTCTTGTCTAAGGCTGCTCTTGGTACATAAGAGCTCAATAAGATCTGTGTCTATCTTCATTGAAAACTTCGTGCCAGCTATTGACCATCTGCGAAGTCATATCAATTTCGCAACGATACCAAACTCAGCTGTGATTTTTAGCAACTTTGCTGGAATCGGACTGCACAGTCCACGAAAAAATGGTACCTGCCTAATTGTCTTTCTTGGGCCTTTCCCGGGATTTCTCGCATTGTCAAAAAACTTCAGTCCTCCACTTAAAACACTACACAGAATCTTATATGCGATGAGTAAACTGATCCCATGGCAGCAGCATTGATTTGTTTAAAACTAAGACATAAAAAACACATTCCGTTTACGGCCATGAATGGGATATGGAGGAGTGAGCTTCCACGCATTTCACGTTTACACCGCCAACCTAATAACGCCTTTTACAATTTAATGACGATTTCGACCATTAGTTTTACAAGATTTTTCTAGACCTGTCAATTGTTCGATTACTTGATCAGTTTATGAGTTGACCGCTGGTCAAAGGAAGACAGGTCTCCGTATCGGGTCTAGAAATCGTGATCATACAAACAATAATCACGTGCAGTAACCATTGTGCCACGATCGATCACAAAACCCAGGGTAAACTTATGCGCACTATCCTACTCTATCTCTTCTTCTCCATCCAGATTTCGTTCACAATACGGGCTATAATTGCCCACAACGTTGCCATGTGTGCATAACATATTTCCTTGGGCAAAATGTAGTTAAATTCCAATCGTGGGACAGCCATTCATTTAAGCAAATGGTGCTTAGGAATCCATGCGCACTTTCCTACTCTATCTCTTCTTGTTCTTTTAGAGTTCATTTACAACACGCGCCACAATTGGCTACAGCATTGCCATGTGCGCATAATACATCTCCCGAGACAAAATGCAATCTAATTCCACTCATTAGACAAGCATTTATTTAAGCAAATGGTGCTTAAGAACCTATAGGCACTATCTCACTCCATCACTTTTTCTCCTTCCAAAGTTCGTTCATAACACCCTCGCTCTATAATTGGCTGCTGCAGTACCCTGTATCCACCATAGATTTCCTCAAACGTAATGTGAAACTATGCTTTCATCTGCTATCGTGCGATCAACTCAATTTCTCTTGTTTCGGTTAGGGAATAGCCGGGTTGCCTGTTCTAAATCTTTTTATGGGAATGCGGACATTCCGAGTTTTATCCAGAGATTTTCGCCAAAAATATATCAAATTCTTTCCTATACTACGAGTTTCAATCGGAAGTGTAACAATCGGGTCGATAAATTCATTTTTTTGTTACAGCCTTGTCTGGTGCAAGTTGAAGCCGGATCGGTTGCTGGTAGTCAAAATAAAACTGAAAGGTACGAGAATATCAAAATAGAATTCTCTAACCTGTTCATATTAAAAGCCCGAAATCGCTAAGAAAATTATTGTTGCCCTTCGGCTCAAAATTTCTTCTTCCATTTATTGGGTAATCCTACTCAATTTAAACTACTGATGCCAATTTTGAATTATTCACTTTAATAAGTTATTCAATTGAAGCGATCTATAGCTGCTTATGTTTATGTTTTGTTTAAATTCCTTAAAATTTTCTCTAAAATATAAAAATCGTTTACATCTTCCAATCGCCAAACGTGTTATCCAACGGAGTCACGTTGCGCTTTGGACGCAAATGTTGTTATTGCCATTACGTCCTATCTGCGAACGAGCATAGCAACGTATATGGATAAGGATAACAACGTCTATTTTCAAAACTCCTATCCTGTGTTACGCGTGCATTGTTGCAGATATATAACCAACTCCATCACAGTGGTTATGTTATAGAAAAAAAAACTACATGTTTGACAGGAAATGTGTTGGTATTTGAACCAACAGTGAATGTATGTATGTGTTTGTCACTTAATATGCTGCTTAAACACATCTTTAACAAATGTTTTAACTGCATTCTCTCCGTTATTGTGTGCAATGGTGTGAGTAGTGGAGTCTCTATTGCTGTTGGTGTAAAGGATATTCATTCATTCTTATCATTGTTCAAAATAACAACTGAATGCAATTGAACAATTGCTTTAGGACAATAGAAATGCATGCGTGTGTGAGTGGGGAAACCTTCTTGCAGAAAGGCAGTTAGGGTGCTTAGCAATTGTTGCTGATGCATGCAGTTAAAAATACTGAGGATGGATCAGATAATTTGGAAAATTCAGAAATTTTGTAATAGTCAAGAGTACTAATGTCACACCTCTTTGCTAAGCAACAGCTCTTTGCACGTTTTGTAAAAGAAAAATGCATAGCATATTTTAATGATAAATTATGTTAAAGAAAATGTTGTATACTTTAGGGCTTGTGCTAAGCAAAAAGAAAAAGTTTGAGGACATCAGGAAAAACATTATATTTAAAATATGAATAAAAATGATTGAATTGATATTTGGTGTAATATGAAGGAAATGTTTAGAATATTTTCGGAATTAATACAGAGTTAAAACTATAACAAAATGGCAGATGAAAGTTTAATGCGTATCTTACAAAAAAAAAAAAAGAAATTCAAAATTCGTCTGTCTTTTAACTCAGATTATGTCTTTCAACAGATATTGTGTTAGTCATTCTATATATTTTAGCGCAAAATATGTCCACGTAATTAAAATTTGTCTAAAATTTCGGTACGGATTGTGTACCGTTTTTATGAATGACAGAAAAGAGGTTTACGAGCTATATGTATGCCAACATCGCCGTTTGACTACGCCAATGTCGGCATACATATAGCTCATTGTTTATGCGATGATGATACTCTCAGCTAACGATGATGGGTCCATAAATTTTCCGGAGTATTTTCCTCTGGAAAACTGCCAGTAATGATTCATTCGCTTGCGTCAAAACCCAGAATTCTGCGCCATACAATAAGACAGGTGAAACCAACGTCTGGTATAGCCGGACTTTCGTTTGTCGAGAGAGGGCTTTATCCTTGAATCGCTTGCTTAGCTCATAGTAACATCTGTTAACAAGCGATACTCTCCTCTTTATCTCCATGCTGACATCATTCGTTTTGTTTACAGCGGAACCGAGTTAGGTGAATTCTTCCATCACTTCAAAATTATAGTTGTCAACGTTCACACATCGTCCCGAACAAGTAGATTCTTTGTTCGTTGCAACTAATAACTTTGTTTTATTCTCGTTTACTATCAGACCCATTTTCGCTTCTTTCTTCTCGATGTTTGAGAAGGCTGCAGTAACATCTCGCAGTTTTCAGTCAATAATGCCTATGTCATCTGCATATGCGAGTAACATATGGCTTTTATTAAAGATGGTACCAGTTGTGTTAACTGCACCTTTCCTCACAATCATTTTCAACAATATGTTGAAGAGGTCGCACGATAGACTATCGCCCTGCCTAAATCCTCGCTTGGTATAGAAGGGATCGCTTAGATCTTTGCCTATCTTTACTGAAGATTTCATGCCAGTCATCGTCATCCTACAAAGACGTATAAGTTTCGTAGGAATTCCAAACTCGGACATGGATTCATACAGTTTTTGCCGTATCGGGCTATCGAAGGCAGCTTTATAATCAATGAAAAGATGGTACGTGTCGATCTGTTTTTCTTGGGTCTTCTCCAGAATTTGCCGTAGTGTGAATATCTGGTCAGTTGTTGATTTATCAGGTCTAAAGCTACACTGATGAGGTCCAATCGGATCAGTTAGAAATGGCTTTAGTCTTTCACATATCACACTCGACAGGACCTTATATGCAATGGGTAAAAGACTGATACCGCGATCGTCTTTTTTAAACGCACTGAAATTCCAACCATCGGGCATGTTCTCCTCGAGCCAAATCGTATTTAGAAGCTAATGCAGGCTGTTTATCAGCTCATCGCCACCAGTTTTTAACAGCTCTGCTGGCAAGCCATCAACGCCCGCAGCTTTGTTGTTCTTAAGCCGCAATACTGCTGTTCTGATTTCTGTTTGGCTCGGAGTTGCGCAATTTATGCCATCGCCGATAATTGGGGTGATTTCCTCACTCGTGCTGCCATCTGGAACTAAGAGCTTATAAAAATGCTCTCTCCATAGTCGCAGCAAAAGTGCTCTCTCCCTCGCTGTCCTTACAGGAGGCGAGACCGGTTCCATACCCTGTACTTCTTAGAATTTTCAGGCTTCACCTCCACTGTTTTGCAATGCTGCAAAGGCTATGTTTCCGTAAGAACACAACCCTTAATTATTATACTACACTCGTTGATTGGAATTTTCATTTTTTTTCTTTACGATTCCTCAACATGCAGTAAATGCAGTAATACTATTTGGTAGTTGCAGTTAATCATAAAATTTAATAACTTTAACATGCAGCACACCAACACAGAGTAACCTCACTAAAAATGCCAAGTGTTAACTGTCTGACTGACGTGGTAGTCACTCCTACAATTGTCCTTCGTAAAACATTCCAATACATTTTCATTTCCCTTGTACTTCTGTCGCCCTCATGCCGTGAACGACTTATTTTAAAGTTAAACTTATTTTTCTAGTCGATAGCTGGATTTGAAATATTTTTTATTATTATCTATTGCTTAATAACCATAAAATCTTAAATAGTGAACAAAAATGGTAAAAATCATCCTTATGAAGGGTGGAATGTTGGCATTCACTGCCACTAATTTTTAGGGGAGATCTTTACTGGTACGTACATCGTCGTCGACGTTTGTACCTTTTGGGGGTGAACGTAAAATGAATTCATTTGTAGTCATCCAAAGTCCATATATTATCTGTAGGATTATAGATTTGCTTTGGTCAATAATAAAATTTTATGTTATGGTCGAGCAAAGTTTTTCATGATCATCGTTTTATGGTCCTTCAAGAATGTTTTAATTTGTAAATTAATGATGCACAGTAAAGGGAGAGAAGCCAAGGGGGGCGCCATAAAAAATGGCAATGTTTCTTTTCATAATGTTTGAGATGGAAATTTAATTAGATTGGATACGCACGTACATAGAGTCTAATTACTGTTGAAATGTTAAAGCATACTTTAAGGAATTGAATGGCAGC
This sequence comes from Philornis downsi, assembly GCA_019455685.1. Lineage (NCBI taxonomy): Eukaryota > Metazoa > Arthropoda > Insecta > Diptera > Muscidae > Philornis > Philornis downsi. The sequence continues at coordinate 14,167 of JAHXMU010016821.1, forward strand.
ATTAAGTGCTGCATACGCACTTTGCACTAGGCGGCCATAGTAAATAAGTCTGTCTTGAGTATTTCGTAGTTACTGTTAGTGACCGCAATTAATGACTCAAATAGTCATTCAATTATATTCTAAATGCTTGAGGTTAACAGGCTCCCCAATAAATGAAGTAAATATTTTGTAAGGATAATGAAAAAATTTAAACGTCAATTGTGTGATTGTGAATTTTTACCATTAGTCACAGGATTACAATAATTAGCGATATGGTATTATAATAATGCAGATGAAAGTAGATGAAGTTATAATGCTATTCAAAAAAAGATCTATTCGACAAATATTATATACTTGGAGGATAACAAACACGATAACCAAAACTTCAATTAGTTATTTAATCGTGGTTTACCACGATTCTATTCCAATATATGTGTTTTATAAAGTTTTCGCTTATGAATACGCATAAAAATTAGAAATATATCTCAATTCCATAAAACAACCATTTAAATGGCTCATTGACTTCTTTTCTTCCTCAAGCAAAATGTTTTGAAATTCCTGGCGAATTAAATTTTGAGGCAATATGCGAGGTGAGTTTAAACAATAAGGTGAATTTTCAAATTTCGTGGTCTACGTACATTCGACTTTCGATTATAATTTTTTATATATGTCGGTACACTCCTCTCGAAGATATGTCGACGGTTTTATCCATATAGCAAGTTTAGTTTGTTTGTGAGAGGCATAAATAAGACAAGAGTTTTGCGTGTTCGGCGATCTTCTGCTATCGAAAAAAAAAAAATGGATCCAAGAGGTTGCATCAAATTTTGTGTAAAAAGTGGAATTAAGTACTCAAAAACACTTAAAATGTTGACTCTTTTTGTCAAAAAAAAAAAATGTTTACAAGTAGTACAAGCTTTTCACAGAGGGTCGAGAAGATGTGAATGACGACGCTCGCTCTGGACACCCCAGCACATCAATAACCGATAAAACTGTTAAAAAAGTGAAGAAAATTGTTATGGAGAATCGTCGAATCACACGTAGAGTAGTTTTTGAGGATGTCGCCATATCGGTTGGCTCATGCCATGCAATCTTTTCGGAAATTTTGGGCAAAAACGTGCGGCAGCGAAGTTCGTTCCAAAACTGCTGAATTTTGACCAAAAACAACGTCGCATGAGCATCGCTTAGGAATTGTTGAATGACATCAACGATGATCCACAATTGCTTAAAAGGGTCATAACTGGTGACGAATCATGAGTATACTCGTATGGTTATGACATCGAAACTAAAGCCCAATCGTCCGAATGGAAGAGTCCAGTAGAGCCGTAACCAAAAAAAGCACGGCAAGTTCGATCAAATGTCAAGGTTTTGTTCGCTGTTTTCTTCGATTACTATGGCGTGGTGGATCAGGCGTTCTTACCACAAGGTCGTACGGTAAATAAAAAGTATTACTATGAAGTTTTGCGCGGTTTGCGTGAAATAATACGAAACAAACGCCCGGAATTGTGGAAAAAAAATCATGGCTTTTGCATCATGATAATGCACCTGCTCACTCGTCTTTGCTTGTGAGAGATTATTTGGCCAAAAACAATATCGTTATCATGCCTCAGCCACCGTATTCACCAGATTTGGTCCCCTGCGACTTCCTCCTGTTCCCAAGATTGAAGAGACCCATGAAAGGACGGTGTTTTTCGACGATTGAGGAGATAAAAACCGAATCGCTGAGAGAGCTCAAGGACATACCAAAAAATGCATATCAGAACTGCTTCAAGGATTGGAAAAACGTTGGCATAAGTGTGTCATATCTGAAGGGGACTACTTTGAAGGAAATATATATAGAAATTGGTGAAGAAACAAATACTTTTTAAGAAAAATAAAAATTCACCTTATTTTTTTAACACGCCTCGTATTTTTTTCTCAGTATTGTTCGCCTGTGTCATAACCTAAAATTCTGGGCTATTCAACAAGACAGGTGGGATGGTCTAGTGCCTGCTACAATCGGATATGTTCTGCTTACTTTTATTTGATATCTGCTAATTAATCTAAAACTATTAAAGAGATCGCACGATGGTTTTTATCAAGTCTAAAGACTCTTTTATGTAGGATTTTGTCTCAATCATTTTTGAAGACTTCATCTTGGTCAATATCCTATAAAACAAATTCCCATAAATTCCCATGAATAAGATATGGGAGAGCTTCTCGCATTCAATGATGTTACACGCATTCTATTTTTTTCAGATTCACTCAGCAGGAGTGGTGGTGATACTCGAGGTGATACCAAAGTTCGGCTATGACTTTGCACAAAATACGGTGGGCGTAGGTATGCCTTACTTGGATTTTTACAGAATTTGCGTAGTGTGATTATTAAATCAGTTGATAATTTATCAGGTCCAAAACCTAACTGACAGGTTTCAAAAAGGGTCGGTAAAATAGACTTCACATATCACACTTCACAGAACTTTATACAGCTTTGTTCAATAGTTTTTAGAACACAGAACATAACGTACTAAGATTTCTGTCATCAGACGCCTATTCTTTGAGCCAAATCGTTTACATGATCTGATTCCTGTTCACTACCAGCTCATAGCCACCGGTCTTAAATATCTCTGCCGAATATCCACCAGACCAGCTTCCGCGGATTTTGTTCTTTATTAGACCGTAATTTTGTTATTCTGGTTTTAGCTCAATGTGCGCAATTTTTTCACTTGTGCTGCCGCCCGGAATAAGAAATTCTTGAAGATGACCAGATTTTCTACCGCTGTCTTTCAGAGTACTTCAAGAAAGTTCAGTTTCATTCGTTTTGAGATTGCAAATTTGTCCCAAAATGCATTAGAAATGTGCTTCTAATTCATATTTGAAACAATAATTCAGTTTCTATAACAAAACATGTCGAAACACTTTTTTTAATAGGGAACCTGAATCGAAAGTATAGTTTTAAGCAATTTAATTTCTTTTCCTGGACTGAATCAGTGCAATCATTTACAAAATTTTATTTATGATATCAGCCTCTCAGGAATTTTTATAGTTAAGAGTCCCAATGACTTTCTTTTCTTTGGATTGCTGTGATGAATCCGTTTTTCATCACCCGTTTTAATATGATGAATAAAACCTTTCCTTTTTTTGTCGCTGAAGCAGTTGTTCGTCAAAAGAAAATCACTATTGTGTCGAAGCGGTATATTTACTACGTGCCTAAACTTGGCTCATGATGGTTAGGTTATAGCAGATTCGACTAGCACTTACAGCTGACGCTATCTATTGGTAAACAGTGGGAACTTAGTTGCGCACTTAATATTTAAAAATGTACTTTATTTATAAATGTATTTTCTGTTTTAAATTGCGAAATTTCAAAAAAAAACAAGTAATACATTTCATAAACTGAATCCGAACCAAAGTTGTTAATAATTCCTTTTTGGGTGCATGAATCAAAATCGTTTGTAATTTCGTTCTGGTTGTATGAAACAGAATCAAAATTAATTACAATATTGGTTCGATTTCAGGACCCCAGAAACTGTAATTAATGAAAACTGTTTTAGGATTTGATTTCATTTCGATGACGATCCCTGCTGTCCTTACATCGTTGTCCACAACCTTTTTCCCTCTTGGTAAAATTATCGGGCTTCACATGTATCCTGCGAACTTCCTCTCTATTTAATGCTTTGATGCTTTTCTGTACGGTCAATGAACGGTACCTGTAGTGCCCGCTCAAACATTTCATTGTGTTTTAAAGTCAAAGAAACTGCTGCAGATACTTCACTTTAAAAGCTCCGTTCAAATACAGGGTTGCCCATATTCGACGGACCCATGTTTAAAAAAAAAAT
>JAHXMU010016826.1:0-13530 GCA_019455685.1 Philornis downsi
AACTAAACAAATTGTTTATCGATATATGCTTATGTGATGTAAATAACCCAGATACCAATGCAATAAAAAGCTTTCATAGTATTGGTTTTCAGATTTCAAGCAATCAAAAAACCAAAATTTACTTTCTATTTGGCTTATTTATATTTGTTTTTTAGAAAATATACAGCGATGTAAAATAAATGTTGTAAATATTGGTAAATATTGTGCCGAATGAATACTACTATTTAACAAGCTAATACAAAGAACATTTCAATATCGAAATGTATCTAAATATTTGAATTTTTTTTAATAATATTTAATAAAATAAGATTTAATATAACCCATTACAATGATGCTATTAGTAAATTCCAAAAAGCTAATTTTTATATTCTTTCCTGGCTAAACCATTGCTGTTGAAACATCATTAGTTATTTATGTGTCGTGTCTTATGTGAATAGAAGAATAAAGACGTCTCCCATTAATTTTTTCTACTCTCTCTGAATTTAAACTCACAGCCTATCGTTTTCGAAATGGAAATGACCTAACGTAGGTAGAATAGCTAACATCACAAACCATCTCATACAAATTATCGACAAAATACATACCTAAATTATAAGCTGGAAGCTTCACGAAAGTTCAATTTCGTTTCCGTTTTTGTATTCTAAATTTATTTGGGGTACATTAGAAATTTGTTTCCAATTCATATTTAAAACATGAACTCACTCCATACATTTATACGGTTTCTAGCTGAGACGATATTAGTAAATTTTATGGATTTTATTTCTCTATCGAAACGTACTGAAACAGGCAAATCGATTCAAAACTATAGTTTTATACAGTTTTGTTTCTTACTGAATTGAAACCAAATGTAAGTTCGTTGGCAGAGAAAAGGGCCTGATGCCAAAATGCGCAAAGTAAAAATGGTTCAAATACAAGGTGTCCGTCGGGAAGGTGTACTACTTTGTTTTGCCGTCATTTTAGTAAACACTAGTCTTGACAGTTCATATTTAACAGTCGTGAAGTACAGACGTAGCAAATTTATTATGGACAAATATTCGATAAACCAACGATTACTATGACTATGAGAAAGTTACGTGAAATTTTTGGGAGAAACAACGTGCCAACAAGACGCACTATTTATCGTGTAGTGAATGATTTTGAAGAAAGAGGGTCTGTAGCTGATAAGGCCAAGCATGGCAATAGGATGTTGCAGCTCGCCCATGACAACCCCGATTTTAATGAAAAAATCATAATGAGTGACGAGGCACATTTTCATTTAAATGGATATGTGAATAAATAGAACAGTCGGTTCTGGGTAATGGAAATCCCTCAAATTATTCATCAGTCACCTTTGCATCCATTAAAAGTGACACTCTGGTGTGCAATTTGGTCAGAAGGAATTATTGGACCTTAATTCTTTGAAACTGAAAACGGTGTAATGGTAACTGTCAGTGGGGAGCGATATTGTGATGTGATTGAAAACTTTTTAACGCCACAACTGCATGATTTGGACTTGATTAACATGTGGTATCAACGAGACGCTGCCACATCGCATACAGCCAGGATTACAATAGAATTACTGCGTGACCTCTTTCCACAACACCTCTTTCAAGAAATGGTGATGTTGATTGGCCTACACGGTCGCCTGATTTGACTGCTCCAGACTTCCTTCTGTGGGGATATTTGAAAAGCAAGGTTTATGCAAACAAACCAGAAACGTTTGAGCAACTCAAACAAAATATTTGCGATGAAATCAATGAAATACCGCGTGAAATGTGTGAGAATGTAATGAAAAATGTGCTCAAAAGGGATCGCATTTATGAGGCTAACAGAGACGGACATTTATCTGATATTGTATTCCATAAATAATTGCTGACCTCAAATAAAACATTTATCAATATAAGATCCATTCTCTTTCATTTAATCAAAAATTATACATAAATAAAGTAGTATACTTTCCCGACGGTCATCCTGTATATATAATGTTGTGAATTTACTCTAACGGACTCTCAAAAATTGGCACATCTACTTATTTACCACTTGTTTGTTTTTTGAATTGAAAAATACCAAATCAAATACAAACAAAACTTTTCATAAACTGACTCAGAATCTAATTTGTTTCTAATTTCGTTCCGGGTGTAAGAATCCAAATCATCCATTCAAAAATATCCTTTTTGAATGTATGAAACAGAAACAAATTTCAATAGAATTTTGATGCGGTTTTCGGAATTAGCATTAAAATTGTGTATATTTTTCATTTGGATGCCAAAAATTTACGCTATTTTCCGATATGATTTGATTTTGTTTTCCCCGATTACAGTAAAACTATTTCGGCGTTCGTCAAATTATGAAATGAGTTCCTCAGTTTGTAAGACATTTTATTCAAGTTTTCAGTTGAAGAAATAAACAAAAATTTTCGAAATTTGTTTTTCTTATCTTCTGTTTTATAGAAATTTAACCATATCAAACAGCCTGTGGTACATCTCAGTAATTTTCCCGGGACAGTTTACATAACATCACTCGCCATATCCTCATAGCGTTGAAAGTGCATTGCAAGCTGTTTTTGATCTTATTTTTGATTGACTACTACACAAGGAGGATAGTTTCAGTTTCACTCCACCTGGCTTTAGTGTTCTGATATGTGTTGCCTTGTTTCTATAGGGTGGCGCATCAGCAACGTTAAGATTTGATCAGTGAATACATTTTTTGTTTAAGTCTTTTTTCGTCTCTTTACAGAATTACCCAAATAATACTTGGGAAATTTATGATGGAAAGGCTTTGCTCAGCACAGAACAAAGAAGCAAAGTTGTTCAATTTTACTTTTAACATCAGCATTCGGTTATTCAGATCATATCGAAATTTCTTTCATGTTCGAAATGCTGCTAGCGCTCCAACAATTTACCGATTGGTTCAGCATTTTGGGCAACAAGGGGCTGTCTGTGATCTTCGGCGTGTTGGAAGACTTCGTGCAGTTCGAAATGAAGTGACCATTGCTCGAGTGCAAGCAAGTATTGAGGAAAACCCCAAAACTTCCATCAGGCGACGTTCTCAGTAGTTAGAGATGTCCAGGCGGTCTTTGCAAAGAATTTGACATATGTTACATCTTTTTCCATATAAGATGCAATTGGTTCACGAGCTAAAACCACATGATGCACAAGAACGCATTCAATATGGTCGCCGATAACGTTACTTATGCGCCACCCTTTATAAGCGAAAAGAAAGAATTCTACCTTCTGGCGGTTTACACCAATACATAGTCCCTGGCTTATCTCTGTAGCTTTTCCAGAGTAGTTTCTATGAAGTCACAGGCTTCTGCATATACCAAACTTTACCTTCTTCCAAGGTTTATCTGTCAGTCAAAGTTACGCAGTCTGTTTTTAAAAGTAACTTTCCGTTGTCTGTCTCTCACCTTTACCAACAAATTTGGATTGAACACAAATCATAAATGAGTAGTATTGACATAATCGGCAAACACCCCAATTTTCATACCCTCTTGATCAAAAAACCAAAGAAATGACGAAACTTCCTGATGATACTGATTGACCAAACAGTTTTGCATAAATTTTTTTATTGAACAGAATTGGATAGCAAATTTGTCATGAAAGAGGGAAACGTTCTGTATGTAAAAAAAAATTAATAATTTCGAAAGATTACACTATGGAGAGGAAGGAAAATTCTATGTATTTTTAGAGTTCAACGAATTATTTGATGTAGAATTCGCATTTCCCACGAAAACCAGGTTTACTCAAGTGTGCCCTAAATTTAAGTTATTTTTCATAAAATATATGCCAACAAGAACTGCTTTTATAACACTTTTTGAGCCATATTTCTCCGGGTGTAATGGCATTGTCTAAAATTAGATCATGTCGAAAACCCACATTTTTCCACCAAACATTTTCAATTGTTTTTTTAAAGTTTTTGCCACTAAATGTCAATTGTACATCCCATCCTGACCGGTATATCCCCATCACGTTTTCCACATCCTACTACATTCAGTCAACACTGTTCGCTTGCTAGCAAAACTTACTTGATTAAATTTGTTGGCTACAATCTTTGCTCCTATCCCCTTGGTGTTTTACAATTTTGTTGCCTTGTTTCGAAAGAAAAAGAAAATATGAAAATAAAAATACTTTAACTTCTTTTCGAGCGTAGTAACTTTATTAAATGCATTTCATTGCTGTTTGCTTGACATTTACATTGTGGTTTCCCTTACGGTATTTTAACCTGTCGCCGAAGGGCAATACTGAAATATGCCATTAAATGCTGAGAGAAATTGATTCATGAAGGCATCACAACTTTACAGGGGCTCCTTGTATGCGACAGTGAAAGCTGGTGGGATGTGATTGAAAAGTTAGTGGTGGGTGGTTACATATGTTTCTGTAATATTCGTTAAGTTTTTAACAAGTTAAATATTTTCTTATATGTTGAATTTCCTTCTTCAGGGGTGTCATTGAAAATATTTTATAATTGTAGATGAAGTGTGAAATATATTTATTGCATGAAATATGAATTTGCTTTAAAAATAAGGAAATGGTTGGTGGACCACTAAAGTTTAAGATACAGAGTGGTTATCACAACCAAGCAAACAACTCAGCATTACAAATAGTATCCATTGGGATCGATTCTCAGATTGTGCAAAAAAATATTTTTTTTAAATTCTCCAGAAATTGCAAACAAAGTAGGTTTCTCAAGTTAGGTATGTTGTGTCAGGAAGATAATAACATTACATGATGTTATTTCCATATTCTTATACATTATTATCTACCTATATTATATGCCGCACGTAGAAAAGAATTCCTAGACCCTTCAGCTTTATATGGTCCATGCCAAGCATTGACTGTGTTTGAGAAACCTGATCCTTCCAACGGCATTTTGGCCATCCTCTTCTACATAATCCATAGATTCCACTGTCGAAGATTTCTCACAGTGGAAAGGATTGGTCCATCCGCACAACAATAAATGACTAAGTAATCGCTGTAATTGTTAGGTTTCGGTATAAAACTCATAACACTAGTGTTTTCACGGGTATGGGGGGTTTGGAACATCGACAAATATTTGCTCAAGAGGTTTTACAGAAATGAGAACGCCAAAGCACGTAATTAAATTCGGGTTTTATTTGTCTGCAAATGTATATTTCATCTTCAGAGCCACAATAATAAATTATTGATGATAGTTGGGTAAAAATGACCGTATATTTCTTTTCCAGTGATTCTTTTCCTCTATACAATAACTGAGTATTACTTAATTGACTGAGATTTAGAGACGAACTGAACTTATATCGTTAGAAGTAAAGATCGATAAGACTCCGTCTATTAACGAAACTTACTGCTAGAATACTGTTTGAGTGATTAATCAATACAAGAGAAGAAAATACTTATAATACAGGAATGAATATAAAATTAGGACTATTTTAAATTAATGTTGGGTTCGAATTCAAACAACTGGCCAATAAGGTTTTGTAATGGATCAAACGAATATTTTTTCTAGGGCAATTTGGTGGGCTGAATTCGAATATATATCACGTCAGGTTTTTGAGATACAAAAAAAAAATGTTTTTGTTCGTTTTTTACATACAAAATTTATTAGTTTATTTAAAAATCAATGAATTTTCAAAAGTGAATGGCATTATTTGAACGTCGTTTGTATTTTGTTGGTTCGGTTTCACGTTCAGCAAGCTTTTGCTCCAAAATCGTTGATAATTTCTTTCAAATTTTTCTAAATCTTGGTAACCACGCTGCCCTTGTTCGTCGCCCACCGTACCTAGGTTTTGTGGAAAAAAAATCTAAATGCGAATGAAGAAAATCCATTTTGAGTTACATTCGTGCACCTAATTCGTGATAATTTTTAAATAATTCAGCAACAATTTGCCTGGAGTTTTCACTCTTATTGTTTCCAAGAAAACTGTTCACGATGCTCTTGAAAGATTTCCAGACTGCATATTCTTTCTCTAATAAACATTGTGAAAAATTATCATCATTCAAAAGCTTCCCAATCTGAGGGTCAACAAATATGCCTTCTTTGATTTTAGCATATGAAACCATATGAAAAACTGCTAACAAATATTAAAATGCTGCACCATCTTTGTCCAGAGCCTTGACAAAGTTCTTAAAAGAGCCCAATTTTATGTGCAGCGGTGGAAGAAGAACGTCATTTAGATCAATTAATGGTTTATTTGAAATGTTTTGTTTTACTGGTGAATAAATACTCAATTCTTTTTGGCCACTCTGTCCTGACGTAATGATGTCATGTAGCTCGACTTTCCCATAAATAAAGGAAACAACAATATTTTGTGAAACCTCCTTGCATGCCAGTCAACAAACCTGAGATGACCTAAAACAGATTAATTTACAGTTTCTTACGATGGTCTGTACTATATGTACAAAGAAATTTAAATCACACACCTTAAGGTCACCACAGATCTTTTATTTAATATCGTTGTATTTGAGTAATGTCAAAATTTCAGTGATTGACTCGTAATTTTCCTTTGCATTAAGGGCATGAGCAATTGATATACATATAGATGGATTTTCATTCCTATTATGCATAAGAAGAGTCTCTCAACTGTACTTAGAGCCATCAATAAATAATCTTCATTCAGTTTTGTTATATGGCTGGTGCATTTTTTTGGAAATAAACCATCAACATCAGTACAGTATAGAATAGAGTGTTGCTTTTCAAAATATGCAGCCAATTCCAAGCTTCTATCTCCATAGATGGTTACTTTTGTCCCATTTGCAAGATGTTTCCACTGCTGCATGCGTGAAGCTAGTAATTCTGCGTCTTGCTTCGTTAAATGTAAATCCCGAATTATATCATTCAGCTCAGCTGCTGGTGAAAGATGTTTAGGACTCAGTGCTCGTAGCGCTGGCGATAACTGGTAATGGATCATTTGATGGATGTTGTACTGGTTTGGAAACCGATGGGACATTCGCGTAAGCAATGTCGATTTTTCATATTGAATCCAGCAACTTTTGTTAAACAGAAATAACAATCGGTTTGGTGGTTACTTGACTCTCTCCAAAGTACTGGAATTGAAAAATCGAAATAGATCTTCTTGCCATATGATCACCTGTATAAAACAGTTCTGCAGTTATTGCAAGACATTGTCTGTGCCCCCGGTTTGTTCAAGTTTTTGACAGCAAACCCAAAATGATGATAATATGCATATTTTATTGATTTTGATATTGCATATCCTTTTTTTCCAACCAAATATTCACCACACACAAAGCAAAAATATCTTGAATCAGTAACACACGATCTCCCTGACATGCTTAAACGCTACTATTATGAAGATTTCGAATAAATGTGGACTTCTGTCGAATTAATAATTGTGAAATTGTAGTGTCAGTATTGACTGTTTTACAGTATTGCTAGCATGCGATAAAAAATGATCAAGACGTGATAGCCCGATTCGAATTCTGCGCACCCAGATTAGTTAAAAACATCCTTTCTTTTTGCAGTCAATTTTTTTCCAAACTTGTAGACTAGTGTAATTAATACAATGACGATACCCTCCGTAATTGATGATAATAAATCAATATGTTTTCAAAGTATTTTTTCACTCGAAGACTTCTCCTGATTTTGTTATTCGAAGCCAAAATAGGTAGGATTATTGCCCGATATAGTTGATTTTTTGTTCATCGAACGAGCTATTTGAGATTAAATTTCATGCTAAAGCCTATTGGCAAGCAATTCTGTACTTATAATTTTCAGGTTGACATCAGAAGATAGATAAATGCTGAAAAAATTATCCATCTCGTCAACGCAACATTGCATTGAAACGAATCAATCATTTTTGTCTTAATTTTCAAACATACTCACTTCTGCTGAATTTTTCTCAATCTTTAGGTAGGCTGCAGTAATAATTTTTTTGGTTTTTGTCGAATTACTTACTATTTGAAACAGACTTTCCCACAAAAAATTGCAATGTAGTGCCAAGCTTCAGAGTATTGCCAATGTTTGAGGATGGCAACTTTGTAGCTCATCACTTTTTCCATGTTAGTCAGGGATAGGACCGAATTTTTTGATACCGAACTTGCAAATGGAAACAGTTTTTCAAAGTTGGTTCTAGTCTTCGTTACACCATTTTGAAAGTTTCGAAAAGGGTTCAGTAGCAACGAATTGGCCTGTTATGTAATATATATAATATAATAATAAATAATATAACAATAAATAATATAATAATTAATTTACTAACTTGTTCTTTTGCGGCCACACAAATTCCGAAGCCTGTTTGGATACGCTGGTGAAAGTTGAGGAATTGAAAGGTAACTTTATACGCCTCGGCTAGAATTCTTGAAAGCGTAATCTAATATTGGACCTTCTCTTAAGTCCATATTAACTCCATTTACGGCCAAAATTTAGAAAAAATAGTATTTAAATAATACATATAAAAATGTTTTTTTTTTTTGGACGGTTATAAAGAAATTTGTATGAATAAGGCTGGTATTTTTTTAAATTTGTTCTTAAGAAAAATACCTAAAAATGGGACGACTAACAAAAAATATTTTCTTTGAATTTTAGTCTGAGCCAATTTCTTTATAACTCTAAGCAATAACTTACCCGTTTATTAAGAATTAATTTAGGTTTAGATTTAGATTTCTTTTAAAATAGAACCGATTTTTTTTTTAAATGCAGATGATAATTTGCAGATGATGTACAATTGTTCTTTAAGGGAGAGTGGCATTCGCGCACCTAATTCGTGATAATTTTTCAATAATTCAGCAATAATTTGTCTGTAGTTTTCCTTATTATTGTTTCGAAAACTGTTTACAATGCTCTTGAAAGATTTCCTGACTATATATTCTTTCTCCAATTAGAGAGAGAGAATATCAGTTTGATGATGTTCTGCAAAGTAATATTAATTATGCGTTAAATTTGATCTGCTCATGGATGACGGAAAATAAACTCTCAACCAACATTCCAAAAACAAAAGCTATGCTTTTTTCTAACCTGAGTTTATCTTATCGTGACACACGTATTGAAGTGGTCCACAGTGTACATTGTTTGGGAGTAGTTTTAGACAACAAACTAAGCTTTAACTATCATGTAGATAATGTAGTCCGGCGTTTAAATTCTTCAATGCGAAGTTTTTTTAAAATACTGGTTTACTGTTGCCCAGATCGATTAAGAAGAAATTGGTTCATGCTCATATCATTCTATATTGTTTAGAGCTATATTATAGTGGCACTAATAAACAAAATATGAAGAAAATTCAGATGGCGTTGAATAGAGTTATGACATATTTGTATTCACTGAGGTGTCGTGTTCATATAACACCGTATGTTAAGCGTTTCTTGAGTTGTAGTTTTAAAAATTATATCGATTTGAGGTCTTTGTTGTTATTTTATAAAGTTGTTCGATTTTGTAGTCCTCAGTTTCTTTTCGATTCGTTTAAATTTTCACATTCCACTCGTAATAAGCAGCTTCTTATTCCTAAAATAACCACACTCATGGGTCGTGCTTTTGTAGGAAGAGTGGCTCGAATTTACAATTTACTACCAAACCATTTAAAAAGCTTTAATTAGTTATATCCAGATTCTTACAAAAAGCACATTCTACAACACTTTCAAACTTTACTGTAAAATTTTATTTTCAATTAAACTGTGAGCAGCCTTAATTACATACCGATTATCTTATATTTCCAGATTATATACCGATTAACTTCTAACTTTTGAATTAGTCTTTTTTTCATACTTTTTTTGTCTTTAATGATCATAACTTCATATCATATTTTTATAAATTTGTTATTTAATTTTTATTACGTGTTTTTTTAAATTTATATTATTGGGCAGATTCAACCTAATAGATGAATTGTTGCATATTGTAATTTACTTGTAATTGGCCGGAAGGGTTTAAATTACAAGCCAGAAATAAATAAATAAATGCACAATCGAGTTTCATTCTTTAGTCTGAAGGTAGATAATTCAGAATAAGTCTCAAATCTAATCCAGTTGCTCTCCAAATATCATCATTTGAGGGCCACAAATATATTTGTTAGACCAACATCCTTCGCATATATATTTTACTGGATGCAATCTTTTGTTTTGCAAAATATTGGTTCTCAGCCACATTGTAGGACGGACGGTTTGGTTTGGATGGTTTTAGGAACTGACTGAAAACAAATCAGTTTTTACTTTTGAAGGAATATATTTGAATTTTTTTAAGTTTTGAACTCGAGATATTGAGATTTTTGTGCAGACTTTCAATGTTTTTTATACGAATTTTATAAAATGTTTTTTTCATTAATTATTTGAATTCTGGATAGTGTTAGAAAGCAGTTTTCGGTTTTTACTGAATTCCGCATATAATTAATATATTCGTAGCAGAAGCTTTTCGTTGAGAACGTTCGATCCTCAATGAGTTTAGTCAATCATTATGGTAAGCAAATGCGCAGGTAAATAAATTTTATATCCACATAGTCATAAATTATCAAACAAAATATCAAATAATCTGCCAAATATCATTACAATAATTTTCTTGGAAACGAAGATCATTACCATTTGACAGATTGAATTTATTTTCTACCTAAGTCCCTTAACCTTTCAAAATTCGATATAAATATACATATATAGGAAATTCGATATAAATAATTTTAGGAAACATCGGTTTTCTGGTATACACAAAATTGTATACAATGACGGGTTATCCATTTTTCGGTTTCAAAAATAAAGTTAAATAAAGCACACGTAAAACTTTGATTTCGTTGAAACTTTTATTTCATTATAGTGCTTGGATGCTTCCATTATGTTCGAAATACATGACATCATTTAAATGACCTCCTCTAGATTGATTGCAGCAGTGGATGGTTTTCAGTTACGTTTTGAAAAAAAAAAAAATACTGCCCAATAACACTTCCAGACAATAATGCGAACCAAACAGTCACTTTTTCCCAATGCAATGGCTTTTCCACAATCGCTTCTGGGTTCTCTGTGCCCCATATGCGACAACTTTGCTTGTTGATGTAATCACCGAGCAGGAAATGAGCTTCATCGCTGAAAATAAAATTTTGTCCGATTGAAAGCCCACGTTTAAATCACAGCCTTTGTATTAAGTTTTAACTATTTTTACGCGTTCCTCGGTTGTTAAACAATCCATATTTGTATATAGCAAAACCTTTCAGTAAATAAATAACACTTCAGAAGGCAGGTATTTAACAGCTGACCGCCTTGCCAGAATGGCGATTTTGAAACCTTTATAGTGGTTGAATAAAGAATTCCCCATGTACATCAGCATTATTCCACCATTCAACACTTTAATTTTGCACATCAACTCGTTGCGAAATATACAACGTAATTAAATTGGAATTAATAAAGAAAATTGAAAACTATTTCCAATTAACACCACAATTTATCTGAAACTGACGCTGTGTACGGGTGCACAGTTATGGGCCCAAATACACCCGTCGCCGTCGCCTTATTAGACAGTTGTGAATGGCGCTAGATTTCACACTGCACCATTGTTGTCTCCTGCACTCATTCACTCACACGCACATAATTGTTGATTTGTCACCAAGGACGTTTATTCATCCCTGCAATAATCTTCACATTCATACACATATTTCTATGCATTTATGTATGGATGTATAGCATATGTATGTTTGTGTGGACTGTCGGGCAACACTTAATGCAATAAGTACGCTCCACTATTCCTATGATACTTGACACTTGAGCATTTTATGATGTTTGCTTTACTATAGCAAAATGTGTTGAATACTCCAACGCATCCTTATGCATATTTATGTATGTATAAATATGTGTGAGTGAGTGTGCCTGTGTATGTACTTAAATATTTTAGTCACATATAACATAGCAAGTGTTGGTGTATTTGCAGTGTTTGCATATGTTGCAATTGTGGTTGCGGTAGTTGTTGTTTTTGTTATTGTTTGCTGGTAACTCCTGCTGATGCAGCTGAATTGGTAAAAGTAATAAAATTTTGTTGCTGCAGTGTCTGTTGCTTGATTCCAACCGAATGTAAAAAAAAAATTTGAATATTAAAACTTACATGGGTTGATTTTATCGGGGTAGAATTAGGTTTGTTTTTGAGTAGGTACAGATAATTTTTTTAGGAAAAGGACACACGGTCTGCGAATATTTGGAGTTCAGCCAATTGGCATTTTCATAGGTGAGTTAAGCTAACATTTTAGGCAAGGGGAGAGGAAATAATGTTTATGGTTGCCTTTAGAAAAGTTCAGTTAAGATTCTA
This sequence comes from Philornis downsi, assembly GCA_019455685.1. Taxonomy (NCBI): domain Eukaryota; kingdom Metazoa; phylum Arthropoda; class Insecta; order Diptera; family Muscidae; genus Philornis; species Philornis downsi. The sequence goes on from JAHXMU010016826.1 coordinate 12,184, forward strand.
AACAATTATAAAGTCATCGTAAAAACTGGTTAAATATAACATAATGAAATTGCTTTTCTAAAAGGTGGATTCATAGCTTACACCACGCGACGTTACATAAGTTTAGAAATTGTTTTCGATTTTAAACCTTAGTTGTAAAACAATTCATATTTTTTATAATATAATTGCACTGAGCATATTATTTAAATTTACCTTAAGTGAGAACATGCTTGACGTCTGCCCAAAATAGTTTCATCATTGAAAGATAAACGAATTGCTGGTATGAAAAATACATATGAGTGAGTCAAAAATCAAAGATTGCTGGAGCGCAGTGTCGATGAGATTACTGAAAATAATTAACTAGAATCTCCGCTTCTTCTAGAGAGTATTATCGGCCACATGTTCCGAAGCCACCATCGTTCTCTCTCTCATGTTTTATGCAATAGAAAATATTTTATCAATATGATTATTCCTTATACTGATACATTACTTATGAGCAAAATGGCGTAGCTTTTGTATGAGAAAAAGCTATTAGGTGCGCAATTAAGTTTCCGTTACTTGCCAATAGATGGAGCCAGCTGTAAGTGCTAGTCAATTCTGCCATTACCTAAACGTCATGAGCCAAGCTTAGGCAAACATACCGCCTCGACACAATAGTGATTTTTTTTGACGTCATTTTCTATTGATTGTGTGATCGTCATATGCGGCAAGTATTGATTTTCTTCTTCTAATCGAAGAAAACGGGGGCTGAAACTTGTTGGGATGAGATCTTTATTGATACTGAATACTATTTACATGTGTGAAAGGGTTATTTGAATGTTTGAAAATAACGTAGTGATCTAGAACAGGGCAGTGTATGTAGAGTAACAGTGTGCATTGTATTACATGTATATACATATATACATATTTGTCGTTCCTTCACAACAAAACTCATCGAGAGCTTCAAAACGGAGATGCTGTTTTAAGTGAAACTACATGTCAAAATTGATTCCGTCGCTTTAAAGAAGATGATTTTGATGTTGACGGCCGTTCGCGTGGAGAAAGAAGAAAAACCTTGATTCTTCTGCATGACAACACTCGGCTTCACGTGGCCAAGCCCGTTAAAACTTACCTGGAAACGCTAAAATGGAAAGTCTTACCCCATCCGCCATATTCTCTAGCTATTGTTTCGTCCCATTATCACTTGTTCCATTCGATGGCACACGGTATGGGGTGTGGGTTTTGGGCTGGAGGAATCATTTGAATTTTTTTTTTATGAAAATGAGGCATTTCAAGCGCAAACAGTCAATGGTGTTCGGTATCGTGAAATGATAACCAGTTTTTTCGTGCCTAGAATTGAAGAAATGAATGTGGAGGGCATGTGGTTTC
>JAHXMU010016830.1:0-10240 GCA_019455685.1 Philornis downsi
CAGTTTTGGCAAATTTATCCATTAATCTCTTTACAGTTGACTCTTTTAAAGCATTATTGTGACCCCAAATTGATCGCAATTTGCGAACTGTAGCCGTACAACTTTCACCATTTTGGTAAAACAATTTCACAATGAGAATGCGTTGTTCATTCGTGTAGCGCTCCATTTTTACTAACCTCGTACCTTCCACTAGCAAACAATAACAATTGTTCAAATGTCAAACAATGACACTTCGAATTGCGCCAAATTTAAATCTTGCGTTCTTGTTGGGACACCCTTTATAAGTGAACGCTGCGACCTAAAATACAAGTTAACCTACGGAGTTATCCATTTTTCGGTTTCCAAATTAAAGTTAAATAAAATACATATAAAGTTATGATTTTGACGAGGCTTTTGTTTCATTATAATACTTGGACCTTGCCATTATGTATAAAATACAATGTCATTTAAATGACCGCCTCTGGATTGATTGCAGCAGGATCATTTTGAAAAAGTTTTCAAAAAAATACGGCCCAATGATACCTCCAGACCATAATGCACACCAAACAGCCACTTTTTCCGGATGCAATGACTTTTCCACAATTACTTGTGGGTTCTCCGAGCCTCATATGCGACAATATGGTTTGTTGATGTACCCACCGACTGAGAAAAGAGCTTCAACGCTGAAGAATATTTTGTTCGTTTGAATGCCAACTTTTAAATCACCACTTTTGTAGTAGGTTTTAACTATTTTTATTTGTTCTTCAGTTGTTAAATTATCTATATTCGTAAATGGCAGACTTTTTACTAAATAAAAAACACTTTGGATGACAGGTATTTAACAGCTGACAGCTTTGCCAGACCGGCGATTTTGGAATCACTAAATGGATAATAGTATATAAAATAAAATTGAATTTTCTATACAATAAAAGAAATAAGTTAAATACATTAATTAAAAATAAAGTTATTTGAATTTCTTATTATAATAAAGTAATAAAGTTATTTCTTCTTGGTGAACAACCCTGCATTAGGAAAACGTGTTGGCACTTGCACTGCAACATTTGGCGAAAAAGAAGTTACATTTTTATGAAATCGTCACCAACCGCAGCACAACCAAACACTGTTTACATTAAAGAGGTAATATCGATAATATCGAACATACTATAATATATTACAAATATTTTCAATACTCCAAACTTTTTGAATTGTTATTGTTCTTCAATAGACGTAAGATATAAATAAATTTATTGAGTCATTCAAATTTTTTGAAAATTGTTATTGCAATTTCCTTCCTGGTTTATCAAATACCCAAACAGTCAATAATAGTATGCCATAAAATATTATCGACCATTTATTTAGCCCGTCGATTAGCCCGGCCAGCTGAATTTCGAGTTTAATTTTCTGCCCAAGAATTATTTCAAATGGCTGCTTTAATATTTTATGTAATTGACATTTAAATTTTATTTGCCGAAGAAAATGTATGCATAAAACGCCCATACAAATTAATAGCTTAAGCAGTTTTTAATTTATTTTTCAATGAATTCCTCAGCTCTAAACGTTTCGCTCCGTTACACCTCATAAGAAAGTACGAGTACTTTGCCAAAGAACACAGGAAGAGATCAAAAAAAAAAAAAAAAAATAAAAAAAAAAAAAAAAAAAATTGAAAGCACCGGCAAAGTTTCTGGTTGTTTTGTTTTTCTGGTGGTGGTAAGTCCATCCGCCCATCCGTTCGAATGTCCGTCCGCCTTTGCCAAAGTAAAACAACTTTACAAAATATTAGACAAGCAGCTAACAAAGTGGAAAAGTTACAAGTAAAAGCTGCAATTTTATTATGCTATAATGTTTTGGCTTTTGTTGTTCTTATTGTTGCTATTTGCTCCGCCTGCCTCTGCTTTGCCGGATTGGTTGTTACACGTGTCAGTTTGTCTATAAGTGGGTGGTGGAGGGAAGGCGAGGAGGAAGCATTTGGAGGCATCTTAAGGAAGCAAACTCGCCAAAAACTTTGCCCATGAATTTTGATTTTTTATGTTCAATATCAACAGCGGCAACAACAACGTGAACAAGGGGGTTACAGTGGATGAAAGTGGAATTTTTTCGAAAACTACTTGAGAATTAACAGGATCAGAAGCGTGACATTTTACTATATTATACCACTTCATAATTTAAATCGGATGACAGGGGTAAACAATGGCATCTGTTTATGTAGAAAATGTAGAGATGTTGACTATTTCAAACGACTATTTGTACAGCTATTAAAAGCATTGATTCCAATCTATGGGGACATGTTTGATGGTCACAACTCTTGGGCACAGCATTTTAGATGCAAGCCAATGTTCGATCATTTATCTTTCTTTAAATGACAGTCATCCCTGTAAGTTTATTGCATTTTGCGTCCAATCCAATGATCGACCATTTAAGTTTCTTTGGCTAGTTGTCGGCAATATCTTCGACAAAATATGACTTTTTGTATATGGTTTGGTTAGTAGCAAAACTAAGTTCCAGCTGTTTGCCAACAGATGGCGCCAGCCTTAAGTGCTAGTCGATTCTGCCCTAACCTAAACGTCATGAGTCAAACTTAGCCATAAGGTAAACATACCGCTTCGACACAATAGTGATTTTCTATTGACGCCATATTCTTTTGGTTGTGTGAATATGAAAGATTTTGTGCCAAATAATAGTCATATGCGGGAAGTATTGATTTTCTTTTTTCCAATCAAAGAAAACGGCGGCTGAAACTCAACGAGAGCTTTAAAACGTTTACGGAGATGCTGCTTTAAGTAAAAAAACGATTCGAAATTGGTACCATCGCTGTAAAGACGGTGATTTTGATGTTGATGACCGTTCGCGTGAAGGAAGACGAAAAACCTTCGAAGACTCTGAATTGACGGCATTGCTTGATGGGGATCAGTGCCAGACGCAGGTAAAGCTTGCTTCAGTATTAAGAGTTACCCGCCAAGCCATTACCAAGCGATTGCATGCGTTGAGAATGATTCAAAAGCAAGCAACTTCGGTTTCTTATGAGCTAAAGCCATGGACGTTAAGCGTCGTTTTTTCGCCTGTAAACAACTGTTTCAGCGCCAAAAAAGGAAGCGTTTTCTTAAACGCATTACAACGGGTGATGAAAAATGGATTCATTACAACAATCCAAAGAAAACAAAGTCATGGACACTGCCTGGTCATACGTTTACGTTGTCGCCTCGACCGAATATTCACGCTGCGAAGGTTATGCTCTGTATTTGGTGGGGCCGGGTCGGTGTTATTCATAACATAGCTGTTGAAACCAAGCGAAACCGCCACTGAGGATCGGTATCGACTTCAACTAATGCAAATGAGCCGAGTTCTGCGTGAGAAACGTTCACAATACGCGCAGAGGCAGCATGATTCTTCAGCATGACAACACTCGGCCTGACGTGGCCAAGCCCGTTGAAACCTACCTGAAACCCGCTGAAATGGGAAATCTTCCCCCATTCGCCATATTCTCCAGATCTTGCGCCGTCCAATTATCACTTGTTCCGTTCGATGGCACGAGGTATGGCTGACCAACGGAGATTTTTAATAGCCTAATATTTTGGGAAAAATGGTATTAACAATTAAATTTTATTGGGCCCAACGTAAGTAAATATTACACTATCCAACAAGGAGCAACAAAATATCTTTTCTAGGGTAATTTGGTGGGCTGCATTCGAATATGTAATATGTAATAACGGCAGATTTTCGAAACACAAAATAAAATTCTATTCGTTTCTTACATAAAAAATCATTAGTTTATTTAAAAATCAATGAATTTTCAAAAGTGAATGGCGTTATTTGAACGTCGTTTACATTTTGTTGGTTCGGTTTCACGTGTTAGAGTCCAGCAATAGGCTCCCAGCATACTTTTGTCCCAAAATCTTTGATAATTTCTTTCAATTCTCATTAAATCTTGGTTAGCACATTCCCCTGGCCCGTCGCTCACCACTCACTAGGTTTTGTAGAAAAGAACCAAAATGCGAATGAAGAAAATGCATTTTGAGTGACATTCGTGCACCTAATTAGTGATAATTTCTCAATAATTCAGCAACAATTTGTCAGTAGTTTTCACTCTTATTGCTTCCAAGAACACTGTTCACGATGCTCTTGAAAGATTTCCAGGCTGTATATGCTTTCTCCAATAAACATGGTGAAAGATTGTCATCATTCAATAGTTTCCTGATCTGAGGGCCAACAAATATGTCTTCTTTGATTTTAGCATAAGAAATTTTGGGAAAAACCGTTAACAAATATTTAAATGTTGCACCATCTTTGTCCAGAGCCTCGACAAAGTTCTTAAAAAGGCCCAATTTTAAGTGCAGCGGCAGAAGAAAAACGTCATTTGGATCAACTAATGGTTTATTTGAAATGTTTTTGTTTTCCTGGTGAACACTCGGTTCTTTTTGGCCACTCTGTTCTGACGCAATGATGACATGTAGCGCGACTATCCCATAGACAAAGGACACAACAATATTTTGTGAAGACTCCTTGCATACCAGTCAACAAACCAATGACCTGAAACAAAATAATTTACAGTGATTTACGATGGTCTATACCATATACGATATACAAAGAAATTTAAATCATACACTTTAAGGTCACCACAGATTTTTCATTTATTACCTTTGTATTTGAGTAATGTCAAAATTTCAATCATTGATTCGTAATTTCCCTTTATATTAACGGCATGAGCAATTGGTGTGGATGGTTTTTCATTCCCATTACGCAAAAGAAGATCCTTTAAACTGTATTCAGAGCCATCAATAAATAATCTCCATTCAGTTTTGTCATATGGCTGGTTCATTTTTTGAAATAAACCATCAACATCAGTACAGTATATATGTAGAATAGAGTATTTCTTTTCAAAATATGCAGCCAATTCCAAGCTTCTATCTCTATAGATTGTTACTTTTGTCCCAGTTGCAAGATGTTTCTACTGCTGCATGCGTGAAGTAGTAGTAATTCTGCGTCTTGCATCGTTAAATGTAAATCTCGAATTAGATCTTTCAGCTCACCTTGAGTCACTAAATGGCGTTCATTATCAGCCTGATACAAACTATCACTGCTCGTAAAAGATATTTCGGACCCACTGCTCGTAGCACTGGGAATGACTGGTGATGAATCATTTGGTGGACGCTGAACTCCTTTGGAAATTGATGGGACATTTGCATAAGTAATATTTTTTCGATTTTTCGTATTGAATCCAGTAAATTTTGTTAAACAGAAAGAACAATCGGTTTGGTGGGTGGTTACTTGACTCTCTTCAAAGTATAGGAAGTGAAAAATCGAAATAGATCTTCTTGTCATTTGACCACTTGCAACTATTGCAAAACATTGTCGGTGTCCATGATTTATTTAAGTTTCTGACAGCAAAATAATCTAGTGCATGTTTTAATGATTCTGGCATTGCATATCCTTTGTTTTCAACCAAGTATTCACCACACACAAAGCCAAAATTATGAAGATTTAGAATGAATTTGGGCTTCTGTCAAATTAGGTTAGGTTAGGCTAGTGTGGCAGTCTGAATGGATAGACTCACTTAGACTGTATAGTCCATTGTGATACCACGGAAACTAAAGATATGGGTATCCCTAGTTTTCCCCGTTGAACCATCCTGAGCGCCTCAGGAAGCTCTTAAGTCTCATCCAGATCTCCTAGGTCCCTAAAGAAATAAGAGTCCCGTGTTGATCCCCGACTGTTCGCCAGGGCGGGGCAATTGCAGAGAAGATTTTCTATTGAGTCCCTCTTCTCTTCATCCCCACAGCTCCCGCAGAAGTCATTAGTCGCAACCCGAAATCTCACTGCATGTCTTCCCATCAGACAGCGTCCCATCATGACGGATACAAGCAATGAGACGTTAGGTCTTGAGAACGACAGCAGTGTGTCAGTCTAGGCGAGACCACATCTGTCTGGATAGATTACAGCCATTTGCAACTGAAAATGTCCTATCTCGCAGTAGGAGCTTGCAAGTGGCCAGAGGCATGCCCACGGACTCCATCACGGCTGGAGTCTGTAAGGTTGTCAATAGTCTTGCTAGTTCGTCTACTCTGTAATTCTCTGGTATGTCATTGCGTGGTATGTAATTGTGAAATTGACTGTTTTACAGCATTGCCAGCATGCGATAAAAAATGAACAAGACGTGATAGCCCAATTTTTATGCCATATTCGAATTTAGCGCACCCAGGTTAGTTAAAAAACGTGCTTCATTTTTGCAGTCAATTTTTTCCAAATTTGTAGACCAGTGTTATTATCATGGCTATGAAAGATGACACCTACAAGACTGTAGAGAGGAGGACAGTTCAGAATCGAACTATGTGTTTTAAACTTATTTATATACTGAGTAAGAATAAAATTATTTTCTCCATTCGCACAATTCTCAGCCACTATGCAATAACGCATCAAAAATTCTTTGATAACAAGTCTTAAATTTCCTGCCAAAGTGTTGTTCCAAAAGATTGGCCATATTGTAGACTTACAGTAGCAGAGCAAAAACACCATGAGCAACAACACCATCAACAACAACAACGACAGAAAGAACACAATCAAGTACATGGCCAATATACCCGTACTAAACTTTATTGATACTTTAACGAGTTTCATACAACAGCTCTCCAGTGGCCACGCACCCAGCTGTACCTGCCTCCCGCTTCAACACACCGTGCAAAGAAGAATACAATTTTCTACCCCAAAGAACTTTAACTTTGTGTTACTACACGAGTAACGTCAGAAATAACTCGATGGTAACTATAGAATTTACGATTTACGAACTTCCCACATCAGCCAACTGGCAGAACAGAGCAATATCCCCATTGCGTGCGGAAGCAACATCCTATTCCTGCCACTTCCTACGAGTCCTGTTACAAGGCGACAACAGACTTGTTGCATATTTCATGGTGGGGAGGTCCCCACCTACCGACTCTCAAGGAAGACGGGAAATTAAACGATTTTTGTTGTTTTCCCCGTCCGTCGCTGGGGAGGAAGAGGACGATAACTTTCTGGTAAACTATTTGCGTTTAGTGACATTATGTTGAGAATGTTACAGCTTAATTGTAGCCACATTTTATGGGAGAGATTTTTATGTTCAATTATCTGCTAAAATTACAATTTTTTTTATGTGCGGAAACTTTTACCAACGTAAAACAGAAAATTACGGTTCCTGTTGCCAGCTCCCACTCAATAGAGTCATAAAATAAACAAGTGTAGAAGACAGTACATTTTTAGGGTGAGGGTTGGTTCTAAGGGAATTTAGGTTTAGGTTTTTTTGGGCATTCGCTTGCAAAATCATAAAAACTTTACCGAAAAATAAAAATAATTGATTTCAGCCATTACCATATGGTTTATAGAAACACGTAATCTAGCCCTCTATTGGAAATGCTTACAAAGAAGAGGACGTGATTTGCATTTGAACGGAAGTTGGAATTTGTACACAAATTTGGGTTAAACTAACACTGGTCTACAAATTTGAGGGACAAAATTGACTGCAGAAATGAGGCATGTTTTTTAAGTAATCTGGGTGCTCGGAATTCGAATCTGGCATAAAAATTGAGCTATCACGTCTTGTTTTTTATTGCATACTGGCAATACTGTAAAACAGTCGATACTGACACTATAATTTCACAACTGCATACCACACAATGACATACCAGGGAAATGCGGAGCAGACGAACTGGCAAGAATAGGGATAACCTTACAAACTCCAGCCGAGTTGGATTTCGTGGGCATGCCTCTGGCCACTTGCAAGCTCCTACTGCGAGATAGGGCATTTTTAGTTGCAAATGGCTGTAATCAATCCAGACAGATGTGGCCTCGTCTGACTGACGGTCTCAAGACCCGGCGTCTCATAGCTTGTATCTGTCATGACGGGACACTGCCTGATTGGAAGACATGCACTGAGAATGAGGGTTGCGACTAATGACTTTTGCTGGAGTTGTGGGGATGAAGAGGAGAGGGACTCAACATAAACTCTTCGCTGCAATTGCCCCGCCCTGGCGAACAGTCGGGGATCAACACGGGACTCTTATTTCTTTAGGGACCTAGAAGATCTGGATGTGACTTAAGAGCTTCTTAAGGCGCTCAGGATGGTTCAACGGGGAAAACTAGGGACATCCATATCTTTAGTTTCCGTGGTATTACAATGGACTATACAGTCTAAGTAAGTGTGTCTCTATTCAGACTACCACACTGGCCTAACCTAATCTAATTTGACAGAAGCCCACATTCATTCTAAATCTTCGTAATAATAGCATTTAAGCATGTCAGGGAGATCGTGTGTTACTGATTCAAGCTATTTTTGTTATGTGTGTGGTGAATGTTTGATTGCAAAAAGGATATGCAATATCACACTCATTAAAATATGCATATTTACATTATTTTGGTTTTGCTGTCAGAACCTGGAACAAACCGTGGACACCGACAATATTTTGCAATAGTTGCCGAACTGTTTTATGCAAGTGGTCAAATGGGAAGAAGATCTATCTATATTTTTCAATTTCAGTACTTTGAAGAGAGTCAAGTAACCACCCACCAAACCGATTGTTATTTCTGTTTAACAAAATTTGCTGGATTCAATATGAAAAATCGAAAAAATTTTACTTACGAGAATGACCGTCTCATCGGTTTCCAAACCAGTTTAACGTCCACCAAATGATCCATTACCAGTCATTCGCAGCGCTACGAATAGTGAGTCTGAAACACCTTTCACCAGCAGTGGTAGTTTGTATCAGATGAACGCCATTTAGTGACTCAAACTGAGCTGAATGATCTAGTTCGGGATTTACATTTAACGAAGCAAGACGCAGAATTACTAGCTTCACACATGCAGCAGTGGAAACATCTTGCAGTTGGGACAAAAGTAACAATCTATAGGGATAGAAGCTTGGAATTGGCTGCGTATTTAGAAAAGAAACATTCTATTCCATACTGTAGTGTTGATGTTGATGGTTTATTTGAAAAAAATGAACCAGCCATATGATAAAACTGAATGGAGATTATTTATTGATGGCTCTAAGTATAGTTTAAAGACTCTTCTTTTGCATAATGGGAATAAAAAACCATACATACCAATTGCTCATGCCGTTAATACAAAGGGAAATTATGGATTAATGACTGAAAATTTGACATTACTCAAATAAAACGATAATAAATGGACGATCTGTGGTGACCTTAAGGTGTGTGATTTAAATTTCCTTGTATATATATTATAGACCATCGTAAATAACTGTAATAACTGTATTATATTAATATGTTATATCATAATACAGGGTGGCGCACGAATAGTGCTACTGTCAATTGTTTAAAGATGTTGAAGGCGTTTTTTTTGTATCCATAACTGCGCCGAAAACGCATCCTTTCCAGCAGCATTCGGTTCCATCAAAATGGATTAACTGCACACATAGCCAGACCGATTATGGCGGAGCTCCAACGAAAATTCTCCAACAAATTAATATCCAGAATCTCCACTTTCCGCTGGCCCACAACGTCACCTAACCGTATTGCACTAGACTTTATTTTTTGTGGGGTTATGTCAAGCAAGAGGTGTGTAAAACGAAACCAGCGAATTTGACTGAATTGAAGCAGTCCGTTAGATAATAGCTGAGGTAATCCCACAATGAATAATTTTTTGATCCGGTGTCGCATATGTGTGAAACCAATTAGTTATGTAAAATAAAATTGAATTTTTTATACAATAAAAAAAAAACAAATGAAATACATTCATTATAAAAAAATGGTATTTGAATTTTTACTGTATTGCAATTGATGTGCCACCCTGTATAACGAAAAAAACTCCGAAAAATGAAAGTTGATTGAAAAACAAAAAGAGTCAAAGAGAACATAAATCGTTGCAATGAGCGAATCCTATCGACCCTGGATACTTCTCGTTTAGCCAACAAGAATTTTTCCGGCCATTATTTACACTTTTCTTTCCAAACTTTCACATACTTAGTCGCTTAGTCTAAGAGGACCTTTTATGTGATTACATTAAGTTGTCAATCATTTAGCTGCAAGCGATATCTTTGGATCTTCTTAGTAATCCTTCTTCAAAGATATTTAATATCTATAAATAATTAAATTGTTTCACTAAACTATCCCTTTCACAAAAAAAAAAAAAAAAAAAAATGATAAATCTCCTTTTTATCGAAAACAGGCACCTGTACTATTTTTTGATATTATCGTTAATATTTAGCAAGACACTTGACACTTGTTTACACCAGAGATCAACTTCATCGTCTGTGAATGATGGGATTAAGAAGTT
>JAHXMU010016831.1:0-11330 GCA_019455685.1 Philornis downsi
CCTCTTCCCGGTATTTGGCCGTTGCCCAAAATATTAGAAATAATATAGGAAACAATCTGTGAATTTTGCTTTACCTCTGAATTAAATCTCAATGAAAGAAACTAAATTGCAACTTATAATCGTTAAACGTCTGATGCGTGATTAAAGGGTGATTTTTTAATAGTAGTTTTTTTTTACAAATCGAATAAAACATTCAAATTTGCATCACATATTAAAATTTTTTATTCGAATCGATAAATTGGTTTTTGTCATTTAATTTTTTAAGATAATTTCATGTAAATGTTGTTCGCGGCTCCGTCTCAAAATGTCCATTCGGAAGGTCAAATTTTTCGTCACTTTTTCGAGCTTTTCGGCCTGTATTCCACGAATAACGCGTTTAATGTTATCCTGTAAGGCTTCAGTAGTGTTCGGCTTGTCCACATAGACTAACGACTTGACATGACTCCACAACTATTTTTAACTATTTGCTTTAACTTGAGCTTAGTTTTCTTTTAAATTTAAAAATATAAAGATAATACAACGATTTTTTTAATATTGTTAATTTAAAAAATAATCATCGCATTTTATTCATTGTTCATCACATTCTATAAAAAAAAACTTAAAGCTAAATAAATACAAAATTAAAGAAAGAAATAAATAACAGGTACTTGATTTCATATAATTGCCCTCAGTGCTTAAGCTCTTCTAGTTCTAAAAGACGACGATTTTTTTCAATTTTGTCCTCGATTTCTCTCGGCCTCATTTTCTCCATCACCAAGTTGTACCGTTTGATCTCTTCTAGCTCTACCTTCTTTAAAACATAAAGGTGATCAATATAGCGATATATTTTTTTGGTGCTCTGAACCTGCTCTATCACTTCGAGCATTTCTTTTTAAATACCAATCCCTTATTTGAGAATGTCGGTAGTGAGCGTTTGTTTTGGCTTTTGCTGAAATTTATTTACCGGTGCTTTTGACGGTATTTCTGTGTCACTCGGTAACAATTTTCTGACGGAAACGTGGTACAGAAGGCACTTCCCCTGTGGGAAATCTTCATGTAAGACACTTCTCTTACGAAAAAGTGTACTGAAAGACCCTTTTTTTATAGAAAGGTGTCATGGAAGACACTCTTCCTGCAGAACAGTGTCATGGAAGACAAATACCCAGAAGGAGGCTACTTTTGAGTGGAAGCAGTCCCTGATTATTTTAATCAGATTGGACGATGCCCGTCTATCTCACCAGCTGGCTGACAGGCATGTTAACGATAGGAAATTTTTACGAAACATCTTAAAATTTGACACAGCTTAGCATTTTGCTATTTTGATGAAAATATATTGATATTGGGTTTTCTTAATTTGTTCATACCTTTTTACTTTTTGACTTTGGTTTTGCAATTTTTTGTGGTTTTCCTGTGGTTTTTACAAATTTAAAAACTACTACAAAAAAATAAACATTTTTGTCCCGAAATTGAATTTGTGGTTCCCATACAAATCGATCTTTTTTTGAAGTTCAATCTTTCCTTTGTAATTTCTAAATAGCAGACTGCAATTGCATAGAATTTGGCTGACTTCCTTCATTAGTAATTCTCTTTGGAAAATTTGAACAGACTAATAGGCTTACGATATATGAAAAAATATTTAAATTTTTTCCAATTAATTTGCAATTTATTTCAATTTTGAAATGTCTACAATAACATGAACATGGCTCTTGATTGATTCACGCCAACTAATGTGTTTTCTACACGATGAATGGATGTATTTCTACCTTCTTTTTCAAAATCTAAAGAACGTAACTGGTGCCATGTTTAGTTAAAAATGGTAATAAATATCCATTTTGCGCAATTACGGAAAAACTTGCCTATGCAAAGGCTGAATTCGGTTTTGATTTTTCATATTTTTTTTGTTAAATTGTTTACCAATTAATTAGAAGTTATATATATGAGGTAGGTCAGGCAAGGTATTGAAATTCTCAGCCCATAAATGTGTTAAGGGAGAAAATAAAGAAACGAGTTTACCTTGGAAAATCGAGAAGAGAAGACACGTCCACTTACCCCGTGATAACTCGACACGTCGTTCATTATGCTATCGCTGGTCAGTCCGCAATTGGGACCAACTGGTCTAGTAAGAAAATTTTGGTGATTGATACGAGGAATAAATCCAACTTTTGAAAAATTATACTTTTTATAAATTTTCCTAACTTTTTACCATTTAGTCGTTGATCAAAAACAAAATCGGTTGACATATGATGCACGAGGGAAGGAATAACTTTATTAACCAAGCACGGACTGAATCTAGTTTTGGAACAGTGGAAATTTTGGGTATTTTGTTAATTATAGAACCATATATTCGTTAATTATAACCTACAAAAGCCAGTGTTACAAACCTATCGGAAAGAACTCTCTAGATCATAAAATTTCCAAAGCATCTCATCAGTTGCGGGGCTAATAAGCCTTGAGTAAGATTGGACAAATAACTGCACTCCTTCTGGTGCCTCCCATACAAATAATAGATTTAACTCAAATATTCTTCACTTAATATCCTTCAATCTTTTGTATTGGATTCAACCGAATTTGGCACGCATCGTGCGTTTGGTGAACTAAGTTCTGGGAATGAAAATGAAGGGCATTGTCAAAGCCCTTCTGATTATTCCCCTACAAATGATCGGTTTAACCCACATAGACTTATCTTCATATCTTTCAATTAATTTGCACTGAATTCAATCAAATTTAATACGCGTCATGCGTTCGATAAAATTATTTCCAAGAATGACAATGGGGTGCACTTTCACACAAATTGATCGACTGATTTCTACTTTCTCTACTTCGTAGATTGTCGTAGTTTAAAGTGTTGTTAACATCGGAATTAATCAACTTAATTTAACCCGCAACAGAATTTCATTGAACTTAATTATGTGCGTGAAAATTGTCTGCATTACGGGGCCCCCTTGGGATTTCTTATATACAAAATAAGAAGATTTAGAAAAAAACTAACAGCTGACGGTTTAGCTACATTTCAGAGTAGGAGACAGTGAGTTATAAGAGAGTTATTGTAGTTCTATTTAGTACGCTGTAGTTTTGCTTTTTTTGTTGTTCATTAATTCGCAGCATTTGTTGGTGATAGGCGAGCAATTTGCCCATTCTGTTACTCCGAGCACTTTTGTGCAAATGCAAAAAGATGTTGGATGAATTCAATTTCTGTACTGTTTTTTTCTGATACTTCCATAATCGTCCTGTATATAAATTGTGTTTTATTTGAATTATACTTTTTACTTTACTTTACAACTTTTTGCAACTAAAGTCAAATTTTTACAATATTTTTATGCGAAAACGACCGTTGCTTTTATTGAAAATTTCGCAATATTGTTGCATCTTTTTTATATTACACAATTTTTTCATTTTCTCCCCAGTAATGCTCTTGGCTGCACCATCTTAGTATTGCCTATTACGATTTACACCAGAATGACCTAAAGTTTGTTTCGATTTCATTTACATCATCTTCTACATCTACTGTAAAATTTGCTTTGATCTGGCAAGAATTACAATTTAAAAACAAAGTGTCAGTATCCCAAGCTTATCTTCAAGTCTAACAACAAATACTCAAAATCCTGTATTCAAGAACTATGAGAAAAGAAAGCACATAGGAATAGGAAAAAAGCTTTTTCAGAATGTGATGAATTGGTTATTTGACAGCGGCAATCCAACTGCTACTGTGGTCCAGTAGGCTAATCCGCTGTGTTGGTGTGGTGTTGCATGTTCTATCCCCCGCTGGGTCAAAATGTATTTTAAGTTTAATTTTCTAAACATCCAAAAATTTAATTCTTGTTTGAGAAAGCTTGCGCGAAGTTAAGATTCATTCTTACTTTGCTTTAGGAAAGTTTATTCTTATTTGAAGTTTCCTATTCAGTTTAGTTGTTACTACATTTTGTGAGAATTTCAGACATGTGATAAATTGTGCCTTTTTATCTCACATCTTTGATGTATGAAATTTAAGTCAATTCATTTATCAGTTTTTTTTTTTTTATTTATTTTGCTTATAATATTTAAGTACGATTTTTCGTAATTATTTATGGATTTTTTTTTTGTATTGGGCGAAATTTCGGGCCAATGCAGATGTGCTAAATGATCGAATAATAGATGCTAAATTGTTGAAAAGAATGCTAAAATCTGAAGAAAATTATGATTTCTTAAAAAATATGTTATGAAGTATGCATGCGAATGGTTCGATATACATTTTTGTTTTGGAAAATATAGTATAAACTATATTATTCATAATAACAAACGTAAATAATATTTCATAATATAAATAACAAGCAGTTTAAGGAGCGTTCGATATTATAGGTATTGAAAAAAATGTTAGCCCACACTTCATTGTTAACATATGATTTGTTCATAATCTTGAACAACACAATTTCACCTGTTAAAAATTATCTAACGTAACAGATTGACCTCGTTTGGCCCTTGGATTACGCAATGGAACCAACTGATATGACATGAAATCAAATGAAATGAGAGAAAATAAAATGATATGAAATGAAATGAATGAAGACAGCTGTCCTAAGAATGCAGATAAGTTGTTTTTTGTCGTGGCATTAAATGTGTACATCATATTTATGAACATCTCTTTCGCATTAAAGGTCAATATTTTTGAGTAAAAGTTCATTTATTCACCGCTGAAAATAAACATGCGCGGAATACTCGAAAAACACCCTAAACTGTGAAATAATTCGCAAAGTAAGTTAAGTTGGCGATACAGGCTTGAAACAGTTATCCAATATACCATACGTGGGTTTGGATCTCTTTTTAAAGTTAAGGAAATAATCACAAAAATATTAACTAAACACAAAAATCATTAGATTTAGATCATACGAGTATATCTTAATCTACTTACAAATTTTGGTAAGGAAGCGCGATATCACTGAAGAGATGCAAAGATTCTACCCCAAAATGTGGAAAAATATATGGTTTCGATTCCTTCCTTTAATTTTTTCTGATTAGTTCCGAAAGAGAGCATAAGCAACAACTGTGCCCTCAATCTCTCATCAGGCCACAAAGAACTGATTTGTTGTGTTATTTTTCAGAGACAGTGACATGGATTGTTAAGTGTAGTGTCGAAATGACCGACATTTTCAGAAGAACGACTTCCGAGTTATCCGAAAAATTGGTTTTTACAAAAATTCCATTTCGTGAATTTGATAAAAGAAAAAACAAAATAAACTGATTTTATTAGACTTTTCTCTGCGGATCAAAACTGAGGGGATTAAATACACATTTCTATAAGGATGTAAGTATAACTTCCTTGAAAAATATGCAAATACTACATTTTAAACCTATTGACAGTATTTGACCAGTTCCTAATATATAAAAATTGCTTTTATTGAAGTACAGTGGCGCAATAGAACGTGCATATTCAAAAAATAGATTAAAAAATAAATACAAAAGGTATGGTTAAAATAAATCTGAAAATTATTTTTAAAAATAACATCATCTAAATGGTGACCCTCTCTACGACGGCACCCCTCTAACCGCAAACGACAATTATTGAAAACTTTCTTCAGTAATACTGGTGTAATGGCTGCCATTTCACCACGGATATTCTCCTTGAGCTGAACGATGTTTCTTGGATTATTACTGTAGACTTTGTGTTTGAGGTATCCCCACAAAAAAAAGTCAAGAGGCGTCAAGTCTGGACCACGTGGGGGCCATGGGATATCACCTCTTTACGAAATCAGTCTGCCAGGGAACATCTGCTTCACCACCGCCATGGAGTCATTTGATGTGTGACAGGTAGCTCCATCTTGTTGGAACCAAGTTCTGGAATTCACTATTCTTGAACTTTCAATTTCTGGAGCCAAAAATCCGTCCAACATCTCAACATAGCGTTCCGTATTAACCGTTACGTTTTGGACCAATTATTCCTCTGCCAGAGATTGCTGCCCATACTGTCACTTTAGGACTATGCAATGGTTTCTGGTGTTTCATTTTGGGATTTTCACTGTTTCAGTAACGACAATTTTGACGGTTTACGAACCCATTCATAAGGAAATGAGCCTCGTCAGAGAAAAGGATATTGTCAAAATTGGAAAATCGATTAAGCATTTCATTAGCAAATGCGAGCCTTGCTATGAAGTCAGACTCTTTCAATTCTTGTGTTAATTGCAGCTTATATGGATGCAGTTTAAGATCCAATGTTAAAATTCGTTGCAAACTTCGTCGATAATTGTAAGACAGACGATCTGTTGCGAGTCGACATTTGTGGATTTCCTCGTACTGACTCCATAACTTTCTCAACATTGTCTTCGGTCCTAGATGTTCTTGGGCGACCATTTGCTTGTGGTTTAAATGTTGAACCGGTCTCTTCAAAACACTTTACCCATATTTTAATTAAATTAGCACGCGGAGCTTCACTAATTCGCCGTAGTCCATATTCAGCACAATATAGTCGCCTAGTAGCAATATATGAACGAGAGTTCTCGTAAAATGCGCGCACGCAAAATGCGCGACGCTTCCTGTCGAAGTGATTCATAGCGACTAAAACTCCATGAGCCCGCCAACCGAACGATGTAGGCGCCCCCCGCCCGCGCCTTTTCTCCCGCGCAAAAAAAGATGATGCAATATGCACGTTCTATTGCGCCACCCTGTACAAGAGGAAGGCGAAAAAAATTCTATAAATCGACATGAGACAAAAGCTTTGATTGTTGATGTTATTCTATAAATAGCCAAGCTTTCTATAGATTCTATAAATAGACCTGAGACAACATTGAAACAAAAGCTTTAATCGTTAGTGTTATTCTATAGATAGACAAACTTTCAAAATCCTCTGTGCAAGCATAGGAATGTTAGAAATGTAATGTCAACGTATGCGACTTGACTGGTTATCGGCGATTTTTTTTTTAAATCTTCTGAATAAACCAGTTATTTATTCATTCAATTCCGAATCATTTGATATGGCCAAAAATATAACATACAGAAAGAAGCTCTTCTTTCAAAGCTTCAATTATGTTTTGACCAAATGCGATTCATTATTTTTTAAATCGATAGAATTATATCCGTCTGTCTGGCTGGCTGGTTGGTTGCTTGGTAGAGACGATAAATGTCCTTGTGAAAGATCGTAAATCTTGGCCTAGCCTAACATTTTGTCATATCGGCGATTGTATCACAAATAGGCTATGTAGACCTACTCTCCTTGTGGTAGGTACATCCCATACAAATTGACCGACTTTCCTAAATTCAGTTTCCTGCTCGTAACTTATAATATATCAGCTGCAGTAACTTCAATTTTTTTCTTTTCTACGGGTTTAGGTTTATTTATTAAACACGCCGCTTCCGATATCACATAGATAGGTTCACGTTTTTTTATGTAGCTACACTAAATTTATTCCAATTTGGTATACATTAAACTTTTTTGGGAATGAAAACGGAGACCATCGCCACGCGCCAAATAGTCCGATTTTACGAAATTCAATTATTCGTTTACAAGTTATTGTAGGTTGCAGTAGTTTACATTTTTGTTCGCTACATTGTAATTCTCTATAAGACTGCAGAAAAACCCACCAAGTAATAATACCCCATCTGGCACTTCCACCACAAATTGACTGATTTTTTTTTTTGAATTCTGATTTTTTCCTTTGTTATAATACTGGGTAAACCAATTTAAGAAAAATGGACGAAATGATTACGTCACTACTCTGGCAGCTGCCATACAAATTGTCTTACTTAACTTATATATTTTTAGATTCGTATCTTTCCCTTAATTGCAGTTGGCGATTTAGCAAAATTCGCAGGCTAATGCGAGTCAAAAGAATTATAAGACACCATTATTTTCCCAAACTAAGAGGGTTTTAACAATTCCTGTACCTCGTTAAATAAACATACATAAGTCATGGCCTAAAGATTTGAAATAACTCAGATCTCGAGCATTAATGCAGGCCGAGATTTCAATATTCGAGATTTTAAATGAGACACAATTTCAAAAAAATTTTTATACGAAAATTTTAGTTTGCTTTTATTTGCTACGTAATCAGTATACGTATATGTATAAATAAATCCTAAAATACGGGGGCAGGCTGTCGAAGCTTTCTTGCTTCTTCAGCAACCAAACGGCTAATGACAGCGCGCTCATTTTTTGATAAACGTTAGTTTGTTGTGTTTTGCTTAGAAACCTATGGTAACATATCGTTTTATGTTGTAGTTAAAAGAAATTATCAAAATGAAATATATCAGTATTATTGTACTGTATTTGGGCTAAGAATCGCTACAAGCCACTGTTTATGAACTACGCATTTACGTGTAAATAAAATATATGTATATCGGACCATTACCTGCTACATAGATGCTGGTAGCATCAATAAATTCCATAGAGATGGACACTCAGAATCAGCAACATCAGCAGTAATGGTTTACAAGGTGAGGGCCAGAATTTAACGTAATCCACGACAAAGCGCAATTCCATAGATGAAAAATGTCAATATGTCTGCCCGTAGCAACGCCTGCATGTTAAAAATTTAACTATAATTAAGACTCTACAAAATACAAAAATTGCAAGGTTTTAAACCTGCGCCAAAAGCAATTCGCCTAACGATAACAAAGATTCTAAAAAACTTGCATGTTGATGATTGGAGGACAGATCGAAAAATAATTTAGAACAGCGAAATTCTCGGCGAAAGCAAACACCTGTGCCAGTAATGGCTTGGATTGCAGTTATTGCCAGAGAACACTCACCACTCCTTTTCATTGAACATGAAACATGGAACAATGTAAATCAACTTTGAAAGAAATTTAGTTACTTTGGAGTGTATAAACAATGTGGTAGAAATCATTGGAAGTTCCTAAAAGACTCAACTCCATTCCATGTAGTTCGTGGTTTCCAAGAAAAAGTTCTCACCATCGTTTTTTCACAACAATGACCCCCACAATCCCCGGAATTAAACCAAATTATGATTTCGCTGGAAGCCTTATTTCATTACAATGCTTGGACCTTGCCATTATGTACAAAATAAAGGGTGTCCAAACAAGAACGTAAGATTTAAATGACTGATGCAGCAATTGAATTGTTTCTCTGGCTGTATGACATGTGGTGCCGTCTTGTTGAAACCACATGCCCTCCACATTCATTTTTTCAATTCTAGGCACGAAAAAACTGGTTATCATTTCACGATACCAAACACCATTGACTGTTTGCGCTTGACATGCCTCATTTTCATAAAAAAAGGTCCAATGATTCCTCCACCCCGAAATCCACACCACACAGTGACACGTTGAGGATGCATTTGCTTCTCGTGAATCACTCGAGGATTTTCCTCACCCCAAATGCGACAATTCTGCCTATTGACGAAGCCATCAAGATGAAAATGGGTCTCGTCACTGAAGATGATTTTATCGGTAAAATCTGTATTTTCATGTTGTCTCTCCAATATCCAATTAACGAACTCCCTTCGCTGTCCATGGTCAGCTGGTCAGCTTCAGTTCCTGAGTCAATTGAACTTTGTATGCATGAAGATGCAAATCCTTCGTCAAAATTCGCTGCATAGCAGATTTGGAGACATCAATTTGCTGAACTCGGTGTCGAATTGAGATGGATGGAGTTTGAGCGCCATCATCACGTACAGCTGTGACATTTTCGTCGATCGACTTAGTCGAAGGCGCGTTGTTGTCTTTACATCACTAACAGATCCAGTTTTGGCAAATTTATCCATTAATCTCTTTACAGTTGACTCTTTTGGAGCATTATTGTGACCCCAAATTGATCGCAATTTGCGAACTGTAGCCGCAAAACTTTCACCATTTTGGTAAAACAATTTCACAATGAGAATGCGTTGTTCATTCGTGTAACGATCCATTTTTACTAACCTTGTACCTTCTCATAGCAAACAATAACAATTGTTCAAATGTCGAACAATGACACTACGAATGGCGCCAAATTTAAATCTTGCATTCTTGTTGGGACACCCTTTACAATGCCATTTTGCAGCATTGGATCCTTTTGAGGTAGTTTCGGAAAAAATACGGCCCAATGACACTTCCAAACCGTAATGCGCAGCAGGCAGTCACTTTTCGGTTGCAATAGCTTTTCCACAATCACCAGCGAGTGAGAAATGAGATTCATCACTAAAGAACATTTTGTCTGATTGAAAGCCCACGTTTGAATCACCGCCTTTGTAGTAAGTTTTAATATATTTTTATGTGTTCTTCGGTTGTTAAACCATCCATATTCGTAAATGGCAAACCTTTCGCTAAATAAACACTTCAGAAGACAGGTATTTAACAGCTGACAGCCTTGCCAGACCGGCGGTTTGGATGACCCTATATAATTATAATTTATGTGTAAATATATATGTATATAAAATATGTACCTATAAATATAATATGTAATTACAATATATTTTTTGTATTTATTTTCAGATGGTAAAATGATGAATTTAAATAAGTAAGGTAAGTGTGTGAAATTATATTTTGTAGATTTTATATTTGAATAAAAAAGCTATTAATCAAAAGTATGTAAGGTAATTTCGTATACACTCGTACTGCTATTTCATTTAACGGACAACTTTAAAACATTTTGATCGTGTCCGTTTTCCACTGAACTGCCTTGTAATTATCAATGCTTCTTAATCACAAAAAATCAGATGAAGCCACCAATTACAATCAAGTTTAGATATATTTTTTTGAAAAACAAAGGTATATAAAATATTTTTAAAGATTTTTAATTGGCTTCGTTGGAGGATAAACAAAAATAATAAAATTTGTTGCGAATTTATACACTGCATATACAACAAGAATATTTTTCATTGAAGTTATCTGTTTTTTTTTTCTTCTGAAATTTTCTATATAATTTTAATTTTATCGTATAAAAAGTTTCTTAATCAGTTATTACAAGATTGAAATTGCAGCATGGAGATTTTACAACGATGAAATCAGGAAAATGCTCCGTCATTGCTACGCTTACGATGGCAAATGATAGTTTATGTATTACGATATGTGAATATAAGGAAACATATTAACATTTTCAGTACTTTTTGCAAAATTAAAGTCAATGATTTGGTCAGCCATCAGTTCATGAGATATAATAAAAATTGAGATAAAAAAAAAACAATTCAAAATCATGGAACGTTTGCTCTACTTGAGAGCAGATCTCAGAAAATACATATTTGAAATTGTAGTATGTTTTAAAAATCAGGAGCTTGTGTCAGGCGCCACAGAACGCGTTGGATAAAATCTTTTAAAGAACAAAAACTACAGGAAGTCGGAAAACGGTGATACCGAAAAAACGAGAGGTTGGAAAAAATGTTTTTTTTTTATTTTTCTACATAATATTAAATAACTTCTATATCCTGTTTATAGTAAAAACTTTCAAACTC